>CACSLK010012206.1:1246932-1261439 GCA_902706635.1 Striga hermonthica | reverse complement strand
AATAACTATAAATTTTAGTTATATAATTTTTGTATGCTTTAAAAAAACCAACATTGATCAATACTTTCTCATATCAAGGATTTTATTTTGAAATCAACATTAGAAGTAACTCTAAATTTTAGTTAAGACTAAATTTGTACAACTAATATTGAAAATTTAAAATTCGAACAAAATATAATTATTTTTTCCTTAAAAATATTCTCTAACCTCATACCATTTTAAATAATAGCAAGAAAAATTCAATTGTAGATCAAGTATTACTAAACATGAAATTTAAGTGAATCTTAATTGTTATTACTATATTTATTTACATTTTAAAAATTCTCAAATAATAAAGGATCAAAGTTGACATAATATATATTAATAACATATATCTAATGTAATAATTCAATTCTCTATTTCAGTTCTTCGATATGAGACAGTTCAGTCGGTTCTCGGTACGGATATTAATTTGTGAAATCTCCAGAATCGTACCAATTATTTTTTCGATTCAATTCGGTTAAGACAAAGTCAAATGGTCAACATTATTTTTCATTTCCAAATAATTTCGGTTCGATATTCGGAACGATTCATAATTTTCCGAATCTAATCCTCAACCCTAGTTTTCATTACACAAGTATACCTCACGACTCATGAGACTTTAGTGGGCAGGAAACCTGCCTGGAAATAAGAAAACCGATTTCTCAAAAAATATGTAAATACCTTTAAAATGACAATTAAATAAAAAAGAAACAAACAGCTCGCATGAAAAGAACAAAAAACAAAAAACCCAACAATTTTTTTTAACTGATTTAGTATACGCGGCTGGTTCTCGATTTATGCGTGTCATTCTTGCGCAGGGGCCATACTAATCTTCTCTGTATCGTTCCAATTTTATCGAATGTCGGCTACTCATTGAAACATTCTACCTTAATCCACAACAGGAAAATATGAGTAGCATTAATAAAGAGAGAACCACAATAACGACTAGTTAAAATTACCAAAACACCCTACAAACCATGTCACAAAACACTTTCATTCTCTATTTGGTTGGATTTTTTTTTTTCCCTTCATAAACCCAATTTCTCAACTCATATTGCTGCTCCACTGCTTCATGCCCGGGCCCGTCCACTTGGGGCACTTTGGGCTGAAAAAACTCGACTCGACCCTCGAGTTCAAAAGCTCGATTATTGGCGCAAACTTAACGCACCTCGGGGTCTTATACTGATTGATCGAGGCCCCCAGGCTGATCGCATAATCCATGAGCTTATCAAAAGTCCCGGGCCCCACGATCCTGATCTCGAGCGGGCCAATGGCCTCAAAAGCCCGGTTCTGCCGGTAGACAGAGTCGAGGGATTCCTCGACCGTGAGGCAACAATCCTCGAAAACCGAAGGAGGAATTTGGACGGACCCGTTTTGACCGAGCTCCCAATAAAGCACATAATGGCCCGGAATAGTGGCGGTGTCCGCGTAGCTGGTGTACTCGACCAGACTAGCATCAAAGGGGCCTAAATGCGTAATCGCATTCCTGACGGCATTTTGGAGCTCGACTTCATCGGTTTTATCGGTGTCGATGCTTAATACAACATTCTTTCGGCATATGAAATTGAATTGTGGTGCATTATTTTTGAATCCCGCCACACGGAGCACGTCCCCAACTCTGTACCGGTATAGTCCTGGACGAACACACGTAAAGAACCCAATTTAGCTATGTTTCATAATAACCAATATACCCTTCCGATGAAAAAGAAAAAAATAAGTTTCTTTGTAATTAACACGTAATCAACAAGAATGAATTGGAATGAACTAGTGCACACCACATATAATCTAATAAGATACATAGTTCGTTTGTTTTACCGGCATAAGTAGTGACGACAAGCTCGTACTCCTGTCCGAGCTTGACGTTGACCAAGTCAACCAATTCATTCTGTTCTATCTCATTGTTTCTGTTTACTGGCAAGAACTCGAAGTAGGCCATGCTTGGTATAAGCGTGTACACAACATCACTCGGCTTGCAAAGCGGGTTTAAGTTGACCCCAAAGTAACACTCGGAAGAGGCATACATCGTGCACACTAGCGGCAACCCGTTGCTATAATAGTCGAGAGTCGGGATGTACTGAGACATAGTCCCCGTCACGATAACATCCACGTACTTGGTATTGGGCCACAGCCGGGTTATAATCCCCTGCCAACAACCCTTCCTGCATTCCGACTCAATGAAGTCCGCCAGATCCGGGTCGGGTCGTAGGACTCGCATCACTGCTTCCCTGACAGACGGGTCGGATACCAAAGGATTGACTGACCCAGCACGGATATCGTGGCAGAGGAGGGCCCAATGCTTTTCCAAGAAGCGGATGGCCCGGATGAACCCGGATGCAAAAACTGCCCCGACCCGGAGGACCTCCTTGTTATGGCAAAGCCCACATAGCATTTGGGAGTACATGCTCTGGTACGAGTCCGGGCAGAGGATGGTCTCGTTCGGGCTCGTGTAGTTGGTGTAGGGGTCAAAGGGTCTATCTTTGAAATGGGAGCTTTTGTAGTAACTGGTGAGGACCGGCCGGGCCAATAGCCCGCCTGGGGTTCGGGTCTCGGTTTTTATGAAGAGGAGATACATGGCTTTGCCCTTGTCGAGGCCAGGGACGAATTGGCTCATCACGGGCATTAGGAGGCTGTAGAGCAAGGACCTTCGCCCCAGCTCTTCTTCGATTGTGGGCATCATTTTTCTTTCCCCACCCGATGTCCCTGAGCTGCTCCACACACATAACAAAAAAATCATAAATTAATTAAATTTTTTTTTAAAAAAAAATGATTTTGGAAAGAAAAACAAACGCTTTCCGCTAAAGAACCCATCTTTGGGGTGAAAGAAGCAAAAGAACTGAAAGCCCACATGCAAGTATTTTTTTTTTAAAGAAAAAAAAAATAATTGAACCTTGTCAAGAATTCGGAAATGGGGTGGGAACAGAGTATGGGGGACACATCGCCATTAGCTATGCGGTTGATATCAGGCAAAATGTCCTCATAAGTGATGACGGGCATGGTTTTCTTGAAAGCCTCTCGATCGGTTTTCCCGTTGAGTCCATGCCGGCTCAAGTACTCGACGCCTGCATTTCTGGAGAGGATCTCAGCGAGGACGCGCTTTTGGACATCGTCGGCGTTTCTCGTCTCGTTCTCAATGAATTCGAGTTTTTCCCTTTTGCTCTCGGCCAAATTGTAGGCAGTGGGCTTTTGGGGGTTATTTGGTGCCTCAGGCATGATGGTGACTTTCGAACTAAAGATGCAAACTTTTTTACTCGAGCTAGTGTGTGTTTGTTATGCGTGTGCGTGTGCGCGCGCTGACACACAGAGAGAGAGAGAGAGAGAGAGAGAGAGAACGGGGCTTGGCGAGAGGGGGAAGGGGGGCCGTATATATAGAGGGTGAGAGAAAAGGGAAGGGTGTAAAGTGCCTAATGGATGAGGGCTTGATTGTTAATATGGACGGGACTTGATGGTAGTTTTGTTGTAGAATGTAGTTTGGATTACTTTTGTTTAAAAAGAAACAACTATTTTCATCCCAACTAAAGACGAAATAAGTTTTACACCGCCAAATAATAAGTTATTTTTTTCACCTCATAAAGTGTGAAATACATTATATGATGAGCTATGCGATAGACAAACAAAAATAATTGATAAAGTGCAAAACCATTATGCGATACGCTATGCGGATTACAAACGAAGATATCTGATAAAGTGCTAAATAATTGTGCAATCAACTACGCGACAAGCAGTCAAACGTAATTCATAAAGTGAGAAATAATTATGTGATAAATTGTGCGACACATCGAAGATAACTGACAAATTCAAAACAATTATGCAATTAAGTATGCGACACACAGGCGAGCATAATTGATAAAGTGAGAAACAATTATGCGATGGTCTATGGTACAAACAAGGAAAGATAATGGATAAAATGCGAAATGTAGAAGCTCGACTTTATGTTACTCGCAATTCTAATTTGAATGAGATTCATGTTTTTAATCAAGTGTATGTTCGTAGTTTATTTATTTATCCGAACATAGCCTTTATTTTACATTGTAGATAATGTGGTTTGATGTGTCAAACAGAAAGAACATATTATCGTTGTCTTGTAAAATACAAATATTTGTCACAGCCTAGAAGGAATTGAACTAATTATCGTGAAAGGTTGTAGTTTGATTTTGAATTAGTTGGTCTTAGATTAATGAATTGCACTAGTACATCTCGGATGTATTAGGCGGACCCACGGATGATAAGATTATTTTATAAATAATCTAGACTCAGTAATTATTGAGTTCTCTTAACTTGTAAGACAATAAAAATAGGCATATGCATTCGGTACTTATTTATTTTATTTACCATGTGTGAGACCTATTTTGGCAGGTTGACAGACTTCGTACGTTGGTAAATAATGTCCGGTGTATGATGTGCCATAAATATTGTTTAGGATCACAGTGTTTCGATCCGCCGGGTTGATGGCGTCCCCGAAATGAACTCAAGAAAGATTATTATGTTAAGTCTAAGGCTGTAAACGAGCCGAGCCGAGCTCGAGCTTAAGGCGTTTGAACTCGAGCTCAAGCTTTTAATCAGCCGAGCCGAGCTCGGCTCGCTAAGTAAACGAGCCAAAAATCAAACTCGAGCTCGACTCGTTAAGGCCTCGAGCTCGAGCTTTAACGAGCTGATCTCGAGGTTTAACGAGCCAAACTATAAAAAAATTACATAAATTTTACTTTTCGAGCCTTATCGAGTCGAGCCGAGCTCGGCTCGTTAACCGAACAAGCTTTAAATGAGCTCGAACTCGACTCGTTAAGGCTTCGAACTCGAGCCGAACCGAGCCTTAATGAGCCGAGCCGAGCCAGGCTCATTTAATTTAACAGCATTAGTCAAGTCCGACCAACTCGTTAATTTCTGAAATAATAATAAGAAATTGAGCAGTACTAGTTTCAGATCAAGAAACTGATAAATTATATTATCAGTAGTTAAGTTAATGAACATACGTTATATCTTTAACAAGGAGAGGTAAATCGAGCAATTAGCCGAAAAACGATTAATTGTAATTCGGAGCTAAATGGGGAAGTTACTAATATTTCTATAGTGCTATTTAATAATTTTCAAGTATGAGAAGAGTGAGCTTAGCCCACATTTAGTCCCATATCTCGAACATATTTAATAACTCATTAGGGTCTCTGTTGCAGCCTATAAATATACAAAGTCCTAAGCCTCCAAGGCATCATCGTTCAGTCGTGTAGTTCTCTTATTTAATGGAGAGGTCGATCGGCTAATCTTAAGATGAGACAAAACTGTTAGGCTTGGTAGTTCTGATTAATCACTCCACAAGATAATTCGGAGAAGGTGTAAAGGTCATACAACAGAAGATCTCGAGGTATATATTTTTATCCCGACAAATATATATATAAAAATATATAGGTGTCCGACAGTTGTTTGATGACCACAAAACTTGGCGACGATGATCGTCAGCATCAACCGCAAGTGGCGGCATCACCGACACAACCAGCTGGAGCTTAGCCGCAGTCGTAGCACGCAGTACCGTGCACAACACGCAGGCCTCATCCTAGCATGTAGCACCGCGCACAATATGCGCAAGCCTCATACCAACACGTAAAACTGCACATATGAGGCATTCCAGCACGGAGCACCATGCACAAACAGCGCCACGCGTAACCAGCAGTAGTGTTCCAGGGCGACGTGCATCCATGTCCTAGGCGTGACCCTAGCACACAGTAGGCCCTCCAGCAGCCTAGCACAACAGACGCGACGCCCGTGCACGGCTTAAAACTAGCGATGCGGTCCTGCCCGACATCAACGTACGAGAGCCCATCATGTTCTAGAGAGCCCACGACAAGGATGGGTGGATCCAGAAACTTATTTTGAAGGGGGTATATATTTTTTTAATCATCTAAGTTTAATTTAATGTACATAAACATAGAAAGTTGTATTATAAAATTATATATAATTAAGTTTCAAATCTTGACAGTCATAAATTTAAGTTGAACGCTATTTTAACTGAAATTCATTGATATTTCAGTACTAATAGTTTCGATATTTGTTCTTTCCATTAAGCATATCTAATATGGTCCTCTTTTTCATCAATTACCAATTTTTTATATTTTCACATATTTACCATACATTCGATTTATTTAAATTAGAAAAAATGTATACAAAAGAGTAAAAAAAAGTATAATTGTAGTTGATTATTAGTAGAAAGAGTTATATAATTATTATTTTAATATAATTGTGTGAGGATATGTGAAAAATAATATATTTAAGATATATAATATATATATATATACACACACACACACACACACTAAAAATAAAAAAATTTTGCGGGGGACAATGGCCCTCCCCTATAACACATATAAATCCGCGCCTAACGACAAGACCGAAGCGAGTTAACTCGGGAAATAGTGAGCTGGGATGGCCCGACGCGAGTAGAAGTGATTGAGAGACGTGAAATCTTAGAAATGGTTAAGGTGCAACTCTTGCAAATGTTATGGCGACTCGATGAGACTCAGACGATCTCCATCAATGGAAATTAGAAACTTCTAAGAGTCAACAAAAGATTTTAAATCGTAAGTCTTGATCCTTACTATAGATTCCATTGCATTTGGATTTATTTTTAATAGATTTGGATGTGTACATCGACAAAATCCTCATGGAACCCAACAATTGGTATCAGAACCCATGCTAATTTGTCTTTATGCACTATTCGAATTAGGACTTGCATGACATATCTAAATTAATTGTTTACAGACGCAATACATAGTAGACTAGAATTGTAAATAGTTGTTTTTTGCAGGTACTCTTGTATCTGACTATTATGACCCGTTTGACTGTGTTCAGTTCATATATGTTTTATAAGCCTCGGACATGTCAGGAATTTTTGGGTTGTGGAAAGATTGTAAAAGTTTGTTTGCATGGTGGGACACCTCATAGTTTAAATGCTTTACTAGATCATTCATGTACGATGCCTACATGGGCCATAAGATCAATTTATGTACTTGTATATTATGTAATATTTCGTTGTAATCGTTGGACACAGACGTTACTTGTATATTATGTAATTGTTCGTTGTAATTGCTGGACACAGACGTTCCCAGACGATTAAGATGACAATCAGCATATCCAGACGAGACGAGACGAGACAAGCCAACCGCGAACCCACGGTCGCCAGTGCGCGTGGTGCCGTGTGCAGACGAGCATGCCTGTTGACAGCACGATTGCGAAGCGCTGGCACAACTATAATGAACGCAGCTAGCACGTGTACGATTAAGGCGAAGGACTCATGCTAGGGCAGATCAACGAATAAATGTGGGCAAGCGACGCTGGGTTCGCTTGGGCGATGACGATCGTGTGACTTTTTGTAGTAACTCTGCGTAGTCTCGTGGCTACGACCTTGCAGTTTGACGCATGTGATACCTCCGGCGACTGTAGCACTGGCCTCAGCAGGGATTGATTTAAGACTAATTGAAACTGATAATCAAGATCAATGAAGTAAAGACAAGAGCTTTGAGAGAACAAATGAGAATGTCGTGACTGAAGTCTCTATAACTCCAGAAAACGAAAACAAATGAAGAGAAACTTTCAAGCACCAAGTTTTTAGGTAATTAATTCGACCTTTTTGACCATAATGATTAAGCTTTAATTAAATTCTCAACCTTTATGGCAAGATGAGCAAGTATTTAACTCTTATAATCACTTAGGCAAGCAATGGAAATAAAAAGCTCCAAAAAGTCCCCCATTCAACAAGTACCCAAATTTACTTTGAAAAACTTCATAAGCAAAAACGAGACAAATATGGAGTAATGAGGCTTAAAAGTAAGTACCCACACTTCTATTGTATGCTCGAAGAAAACCGTAGTGAAAAGTTTGAATCCTGAATAAACATAAATCGCCGAAAAAGTCGAGTCATAGAGCTCTAACACCAAAAGAGAGAAAATCATAAAAAGAAATCTTTTCCCAAGTGGGAAAGAAAATAAAATAAAGGATGAATCCCCAAAATACAAAGGAAGAAATATATTTATAGTTGCCAAAAAAAACACACACTAGCTAGACATAAATTTAATGGAAAGAACTCGCGAGCACGCGAATTACTTTTTACCGACGAGTGTGTGGCTAGATGGATGGGCTGGCAGGGCCAGACTCGCGAGTTCACGACTTCGAGTTCGCGGGTGAGCTGGGCTGATGGCATAGGAGCACTTGCGGCGACGTGGACAGGCGCTCGCGGGCGAGTGTTGGGTGCATGGATGGAACACTCGCGACGCTACGGAATGCATCTTCGTGGGCGAGTGTGCAGGCAGACACTGGGAAACTCGCAGACTCGTGGAATCTGTCTCGCGGGCAAGTGTGCTGATGGTTGGGCACGCAGGTGGCAGGTGCAGGCAAGTGCAGGCACGCTTCGGGTCTCGACCTTCTCTCTCGCATGACTCTGATGGATCGGTCCATGGCTTGGGTGGGTCGATGCTGGTTCAGATGGCTCGAAAATGGCTTAAAAATGGCATGAAGGGCACGTCTTCTCGATATTGCAAATTTGATCTATTCAACACACCAAAAGAGACGAGAAAGTACCTGAGAAAGCCCATAGTCGAAGATGTCTTGTTTGTCCTATTTTTGTTGCTATTTTTGTTATGTTTTATGTGTTTTTTCCCTCGTTGTAGGTCATTTTGTAAGTTTTTCCAGTCCATCTAGTTGTTTCCTGTATTTTTATCTTTATTTTGGTATGTTTGGTATTTTCTTTATTTTCTTCCTATTTTCTCCATTTTTCGTGTTTTTCCGGTTGTGGTGATTATAGGTTCTAGACGAGGGAAGAGGTATTCCGTTCGGGTTCCTTAAAGTTCTATGTTGTTCGCGCGACCCAGGTAGACAAAAATCGAGTTTTTGTCTCGGGCAGAACCCGAATGATATCAGCCGTGAGCCACGAGTCAACCGAAGGCCGTTAGCTGCTTTGAAACTACAAAGATGTGAAGTTCCAGGCCTTAGCGCCGCCATGAGATCTCAGCTAGCGGCGCTAGCACCCCTAGCGACCAACTGAGGTTGCAAGCATTTTTTCCTTAGCGCCGCTACCCCGCACCTAGTGGCGCTAACCCCTACCCTAGCGCAGCTAGGGTCTGTTTTCATGAGATTTTTGTGGATTTTGAACGGGGAAAAGTTATATTATCGAACTAGGGCATGTTTTAGCTATCTTTGAACATTGTTTTTTTTTCGTACTTTTCACTTTGAAAACTCATTTTTCTTTTAGTTTTTCTTAGGGATTCACCTTGGGGAGTGAAAAACTCCAAGATTGGTATTTTCAGATTTGGATTACTCGTTGTTTATCGACATTGGATTTCCTTTTCATCGTAAGTTCTTATTTTTATTTGAATATGAATATGATGGCTTGTTTAATTGTGAATGTTTGTGTTGAGATTGCTATGAGTAGCTAAATTCATTAGCTAGAGTTAGGGGATTATCGTTCTGGTTCGATTTCGTTTATATGCATCTTAATTGCTCAATATTTTCGAGTTGTGTTAATACTAGGATTAGATGTTTGATCATTTAATTAATCGATTTTAAAACCGAAAGGGGAGAAATCGTTCGATCTAGGCTCGTTAAAAATAAGCTTGTTCGTAATGGTATTGCCTATGTGTTAATTGTTTCAAGAATTACTCATTTATTTCTATCCTCTTGTTACGAAGAGTTATTGAGGATAGACCTCTAGATGAGTAGCTCGTCGAGTGATTTAACCGAGCTCTTGATTGCTCGTTAAATGTAATGAGAATCAGAAGTCATTGTTCCCGGTACCCTAGCCCCTTTATCACTATTTGAATTCGTGTTTTGAGCTGTGAGTTTGAATAGCTAGTCTTATTTTTATAATTCGTTGTTGATAAAACAAACCAAAAATCTTGAATTATAATGTTTAAGACTTTGTTTCTTTTTCGGTGATTGAGTAAACGTTTAATCCGGCCAACCTTACTTAAGAGACGACCCAGTGTTTGAATCTTTTGATTTAACTCCCGTAAAAATACTTACGACATGTCTCCTGACAGAAGAGTCTCTCCATCTCTACCATAGAAGACGTAATAGAGAAAGGGGGACACGACAGACATCGACCAAAACCCACCCACCGAAAAAGGGATGAATCGATCGCACAACCCCACCCTCACAGCCGGTTGGCCGCCCATAAGAACCTGTCGCTGCATCTTAACTCATGGAGAAATCCGCTTCGGACAACGACAGAACGAAGGCTGAGGGGCGAAGCGAAAGTCGCGTTGGAGTTGTTCGTCTCCATTGTGGCTCAGAGCTTATGGCTGAAAGGAGGCAAAGCAGAGGCAGATGGACAAGTTCTGGGAGGCTTCAAATTGAAGGAAAATACGCGAGCACCACATTTAAAGGCTAAATTGAAAATTGTCCTATTAAATTATGAAGGTAGCAATCTATACTTATATTAAAAGCCATACTATTTACCAAAAATAGTAGCAAGAAAAGTCAACTCACATTTAATGCATACTTTATTTAGAAATTTTTTACCATATAATTAATTGCTTGCATATATACATTTCCTATTCAAATATGATAAAAAAGATTCTTTCCTTAAATAATTTTATTAATTTCTGCAATGATTTTATTGATATATATTATAATTCATATTTGTCGATAGTATTTTTTAATTTTTATTTGAGTATATAAAAAACAAATATTTTTTTAAATTAATATTTTATTTATCATTTAAGAGATAATGATCACATCATTAAATGATATTACTGATGGCTAGATAATAAATTAAATACATTAATTATTCTAAATTTTGGCATGTTATTTATTTGTATCTATACTTATTATATAAGGTATCCTATTTACCAAATTTAGTAGATTGAAAAGTCAACGTAATTAATGCATTGCTATTTCTATTCAGAATTTTATTTAATTATTTTATTTATTTGTCTTATATCCCATAAAATCAGTTTAAGAAAAAAAATCTCATAACATCTGACAAGTAAAAAAAAGACGTAAAATCTTTACTAAAATAAAAAGACTTTATTTATTTGTCTTATTCCATATTAACATTTATTTTGTCAAAATAAATCTCATAAAATCAGTGAAGTCAAAATTTATACGTAAAGTCTATCTATAAAAAAAAAAAAGTCAAATTCATTCTTTTCCATAAAATCGGGTTAATAAAAAAAATCGCATAACATCCGATAAGTAAAAAAACAAAGTACGTAAAATCTTTACTAAAATAAAAAGGCTTTTTATCTCATTTATTATCTAATTGTATGGAAATATGTTCTGCTTTTATGGTATGTATTACAAATTGTGCACCCGTGTTCAGGAGCTACTTAACGGGCAAACTCTGTGGAAATGACTCATTTAGTGCTTCTGTCTCGTGCATACGGTATGTATTTTTATTACACATACTAGAAAATTGTGCACCCCGTGCATTGCACGGGCTGTACTAATAAATGACCTTAAAATTGTGCACCTCGTGCATCACCCGTGTTCACATTTTGGCCTATTACAAGTCACGTACTATATATATTCCGTACATTTTTTTATTCATTTATATAATTATAAGAATGGGTATTGACCTTAAAATTGTGCACCCCGTGCATCGCACGGGCTTTGTACTAGTTTAAGTTTTATTGGAGTGACATGTTGTATTTTAGCTCATGTAATTTAAAATTTTGCTGCAATTTCTGTCATCTGGCCGTCCAAAATTCTCACTTCATATATTGGGATGAATTTTGATTAACAATTTATGTTATGTTTTTTGCAATTTCAGTCATTTTGATTGTCAAAATTGGGAATTTAACTGTCAATAGACTTAAATTGAAAATTTTGAATTGCAAGATTTAAATTGAAATGTTCACATCAATGAGATATTAATTGCTACATTCATAATCAAATATGACCAAAATTGCAATTTGGCCATATTTAAATGCATAAAAATAGAGATTCCTTAGATTATTTGTTTTCTTTTATAAATTGATGAAGTAAGATAGTTAAAATGTCACATTCGTCAGAAAAAACGGCACGATACAACACCTATCCGATCAAGCAAACTATTCTCCCAATTTAACAATTTTCAGTCAACAATTTTCTCAAAGTAGACAATACAAAAATAAAATGCTCTAGCATTTTGTTGCCAACCTAACTTTGAAAGATAAATTTCTTATATAATTGTTTCTTGTTCTACTGAATCTCTTTAGCAGTTACTAGTACGTACCTAGTGCGATGCACGAGACTGAAATATTAAATAAGTAATTTTCACATGTTTTGTCTGTTTAAGTATATTAATAATAGGATTATCATCTATTTTTCACCTCATTTAGTTAGCGTTAAGTGTAATAAACAATAAGGTTATAATCTATTTTGCACCCTTTTAATCAGCATTATTTTTTTAGTCAACACATTAAATATGAGTATGTTACGACTAGCTTGTAAAATAATTAATATATTATCTTACTAACACATTTATATTAATATAAAATTTGATTTTAGTATATATATTTATTCCTTGATATAAGAGAGAATAACAATATTACTTATTCTTGTTCACCATATAATACTTAATTATTATTTTATTATAGACTTTGTTGTCATATAATGTCATTATTATTTATAAAGTTATAGAAGTTGTAATGAAAAATATTTAATGCATGTAAGTATTATTTATTTATGCAATCAATTTAAAATATGTAAATAAATTTAAAATTAAATAGTGTATAAATATTTTACAAAATATACACATGTTTTTTTTTTTAAAATTTAATTTTGTATACTAATTAAACAACTTTGATTTAGAAAATTCCAAAAACTCAATCTCTTCTATGATCAAGATTTTTCTAATTAGCACTATAAAGATTTATAGTTTTTTAGCATTCTCTGCAATGAAAATATATTTGACAAGAATTTAATTATAAAAATAAACCAAAAACGATAATAATAATTATAGGTGCCAATAATATACAAATAAATTTTAAAAAATAGTTAATATATTCAATTTATTTTTTTACAATTACTAAAATTATTTAATGTATCTGGTCATTATCTCTTATAATGGTAAATTATATTAATTTGAAGAAAAATTTATTTTTTATATTTAACAAAATAAAGCTTAAGAAAAAAATATTGGCAAATATTAATTCAACAACTTGATTTTGTCTGATTACTTGGAAAAAAAGTTCTACCTAACCTTTTACGATTTTTGATAAATATTTTTGGATAGAAAGTAAATATTTGTGAAAACAAATAATATTATGGTTGGAAATTAAAATGTGGTGTAATATTTATCTTGACCAAATTATTATCAACATCGATCATGAAAATAAATCTTGTAATTTATTATAATGAATATCAATTAAAGTATTATGAATATTAATAAATAATATTTATCTTGACCAAAATATTATCAACATGAATCACGGAAAATCAGTCTTGTGATTTATTATAATAAATATCAATGAAAATATTGCAGATATTAATAAATTTATTTAAGTAATATTTCGATCATATTTTAATTTATCTTATTTGAAAACGTGTATCTAGAAGTAATTAATGTATACATTTAAAAAGTTTCTAAAAATTGTATACATTAAATGTTTCCTAAATTTATGGTTACTATTTTTAATAAATGGTAATTTCTATGACATATATATAGACTAGTACAACGCTCGTGTATTACACGGGTGCTTGCTATTTTTTTTTTCTTAAAATCTAAAATAAGAGAAAAAGTTATTGAAAATTTAAATACCTTTTATAAAAATATATATTATTATATATTTAGTATGATGACACTTTTTATTTGTGCGACTTACCTGTCTTATATTATAGTAACATTTTTAACTTACAACATATAGCTACATTAATTATAAATATATCAATTGAAAAATAATTTTATTTTTCTAATGAAGTTTAATAAATATTATTATTTTTTATTATTATAAATATAAATATAATTTATTTATTTTATATATACAATATGGATGTCAACTCGAAGATCATCAAAAGATGATTAATTTGATATATTACATATGTAAAACCGATAAGAAATACAAAAGTTATCAACTTTTAAAATACATTTACAATTCAATAGCTAATTGAATGAAACAAATCAAAAGTCATGGATATATTAGTCACTTAGTGCCTCACTATGTATAATTACAAAAAATTAAAGGGTTATATTAGTACAAACGATATTAAAATACCTAAGTTAGCTAAATAATATTTATAGAATGTCCGAACCAATATTATTAATTATTAATATATCAATATTATTTGTCTAAACCTAATTATGAAGCATGATTCTTCGCCAAGTAGGATTCCAAAACACCAGAAGCAGCCACATAGGCTCAGAACATTCATGAATTATATATAGGAGGGATTCTACTGAAACTCTTTAGCAGTTATATCATAAAGTTAGAATAGTTGACTTCCAGTTATCTCCTACACCTTAAAAGGTGGCAAAGTGATGCAATAGTGACATGCGTGTAATATTATTCACTACAAACCAAAAAAAA
>CACSLK010012206.1:1192591-1206264 GCA_902706635.1 Striga hermonthica | reverse complement strand
AAAAAAAAAAAAACAAATTCTTTTGTTAAATCTATTGGTAGGAAATTGGGTTTTGATGACAGGCAAGCTATTGTGGATCCTAGGGGCCTCTGTGGGGGGCTTGTTCTTTTTTGGAAACCTGAAGTTGAGATTATCCAGTTAGTCTCAAAGGATTTCTTCATCTCAGTTCACTTTAAGGTTGATAATGTAGATAAAGGCTGGGGAGTTTTTGTGTACATGAGTACTGACAAAGCCATTAGAGCCTCTCAGTGGAGACTTTTGGAAGAAGAAAAACTATCTTGGGGAGATACTTGGTTTCTCATTGGGGACTGGAATGATCTTTGCTCTATGGCAGAAAAGAAAGGTGGCAGAGTCCGGAGTGATTTTAGCTTTGCTCATTTCAATTCTTTCATTCAGAATATGGAAATGGATGAGGTTAGCATGGTGGGCTACCAATTCACTTGGGGCAACAATCGAGATGCTGAGGGATTTGTCGAAGAGAAACTTGATAGAGCCTATGGTTCCTTTGAATGGTTCAATACCTTCCTTGAGGCCTCTGTTCTCAACATTGCTAGGAGTGCCTCAGATCATTCACTGATTCTTCTTAACACAGGCTGCAAATCAGAAAATCAGAAAAAAAAGGTTTATTTTTTATAGAAGGTGGACTGAAAAGTAGGAGTGTTCTGAGATTATTTTGAAGGCTTGGTCTCAACCCCAGGCTGGTACTCCATTCTTCATTTAAAAGAGAAGATTAAAGCTACAAGGTTGGCTCTCCTTCTTTGGAACTCTAAATTCAAATCCCAGAATCAAGCAAGGATTGAAGAGCTTACTCTAAAAATGGATGAAATTAGAATGGCTGGTATTTGTTCTAACTGGGATGACTGGGATCAGACTCACAGAGATCTTGAGCAAGCTCATGTGGTTGAAGAAAAGTTCTGGCAGCAGAAAACTAGAATGAAATGGCTTAGAGAGGGTGATACTAACTCTAAGTTCTTTCATGCCTACACTCAACACAGAAGGAGAAAGAATGTCATCTCTAGACTTATCTCTGACAGACACTCTACTTACCAGACCAAAAGTGAGATTGAGGGCCACATTACCAGCTATTACTCTGAGTTGTTCACCTCTGAGGGCTCTTGGGGAGGAGATTCTATGCTGCATCTCATTCCTAGAACTATATCTGATGACATGAACCAAGACCTTCTGAAGCCTATTGACCCAGAGGAAATTAAATCAGCTCTATTTAGTCTACAGCCTCACAATTCCCCTAGAGAAGATGGTATGACCCCATTCTTTTATCAGCACTTCTGGGATATTATTCACATTGACTTTATTGTTGCCATTGGTAGTTTCTTTGACTCTGGTGCTATCCTTCAATACTGGAATCACACCCTTGTCACCCTTGTGCCTAAATGTATTAACCCTGACTCAATAACCCATTTCAGACCTATATCTCTGTGTACTGTGGTCTATAAAACTCTTTCTAAAATTCTGGCTTTGAGATTGAAGAATTGTTTAGACTCTTGCATTAGTGTCTGTCAATCTGCTTTCATCCAGGGAAGACAACTTTTAGATAATGTTATTCTTGCTCAAGAGGCTTTCCACTTCCTTAACAGACATAGATCAGGGGGGAATTGTTTTATGGCTTTGAAACTTGATCTCATGAAGGCATTTGACAGGGTGGAATGGGTCTGCTTGCAGAAAGTTATGATTCAGATGGGTTTTAGTCATGAATTTGTGAAATTACTGATGGTCTGTGTGTCCACATCCTCTCTCTCTCTTTCTGTATTAATGGATCTCTCACTGGAGTTGTCTACCCTTCAAGGGGCATAAGACAGGGGGACCCTCTGTCCCCCTATCTTTTTATAATTGTATATGAACTCCTCTCTGCACTCTTATCTGATGCTGTAAATAATAATGATCTGGTGGGACTTAAATTGTCCATAAATGGTCCAGCTATATCCCACATACTCTTTGCAGACGATGCTATATTCTTTTGTAAGGCAGAGGTCAGGCAAGCTCGAGTCCTATTGAATCTTCTGGAAAGATACAGGCTTTTCTCTTGGCATTGGAAAATCAAAAACAGAAACCTTCTCTTATGTGCTGGACTCTGTGAAAGCTAGACTTGAGAGTTGGAAAAACAAGATGCTATCTTCAGCTGTATCAGTGCAAAGTTTTTTTGGTGGAGTAAAGGTGAATCTCAAGAGCAAGGTATACACTGGAGAGCTTGGAAATTTCTTACCTTGCCAAAATCTTAGGGTGGCATTGGCTTTAAGGAGGTCAGCTTGTTCAATGTTGCACTTATTTGCAAGAAGTTATGGAGAATTACCTCAGAGCCTGATCTCTTGGTGTCAAGAGTTCTGAAAGACAGGTACTTTCCCCATTGCTCCATCCTTGAGGTGTCTAAAACCCAAAATGGGTCTTGGCTGTGCAACACCTGGGTGGACTGTTTGCCTGTGTTTGCTCAAGGTCTGAGAACTGAAGTCAGGGATGGGGTCAGTACTAGAATTGAAAACACTAATTGGATTCCTTCATTGCCTAACTTCAAGCCCAATCTATTGAATATTGCAAGGGGTCATATTACTTGGGTTAAAGAACTTTTACTTGACAATGACTGGGGTTGGAACTCATGGCTTGTGAAGCAGCTGTTCAGTGAAGAGGAAAGCAATGCAATCCTCAACATCAAATCTCTTAATCCAAGGAAGCCTGACAGATTGTACTGGGGTTTTGAAAAGAATGGTCAGTTTTCTGTCTCCTCAACTTACTCTCACTTAATTAAGCAAAAGCTGCTGCTACTTGATATTCCTGGAACTAGTTTCAACTACCCTGCTGGTAGCAAAGCTAGGCTGAGAAGTTGGGGACTGAAAATTAAAGGTACAGTTAGGCTCTTTCTTTGGAAATGTTTTTCTGGGTTGCTGCCTGTCAGAACCAATCTGGTTAAGAGGGGCATTCATGTGGATCATTTGTGTCCTTGCTGTGGGGAATGTCTGGAAACCATCGAGCATGTTTTCTTCTTCTGTCAAAGGGCTAAATTGCTGTGGAAAATGGGGCCTGTGCAGTGGGATGAACTGTGCAAGAAAAACTGCTCTTTCAAATTTTGGTGGTGGCAACTCTGCTCCCTTGACAATTCCCAAGTGGCCGAGGATCGCATCCAACTCACTACTTATCTCCTCTGGTGGCTCTGGAGGTCGAGGAATCTTTGACTTTTTGAGCAAACTAAAATGCCTATCCCGGTGGTCATCAAAACTGCTCACAAAGAATGGCTTGAGTTTTGCTCTTTGCAGTCTTATTAGTAGTTGGTAGCTTTTTTCAGTTTTTGTTGTTTGGCTTTGGTTTGTCTCTTTCTTTCTTCTTTGGTTCCTCTTGGTTGTTAGCTTGCTAGCTAGGCATTTGCAGTGGTTAGTTAGGCTAGCTCTTTTTCCTTGTCTCGGTTTCGATCTAGGCCGCTTTCTAAGTGTGTCCTCTCATGTTTTCATTCCGGCTTGGCTGGCTTCGTTGTATTCGAACATTGTTCGCGGTTTGAGTTTAATATCATCTCTATCGTTTCGAAAAAAAAAAAGAGATAATGACCAAATACATTAAATAGTTTTAGTAATTGTAAAAAAATAAATTGAATATATTAACTATTTTTTAGAATTTATGTGTATATCATTGGCACCTATAATTATTATTATTGTTTTTGGTTTATTTCTATATTTAAATTCTTGTCAAATATATTTTCATTGCAGAGGATGCTAATAAACTATAAATCTTTATAGTGCTAATTAGAAAAGTCTTGATCATAGAAGAGATTGAGTTTTTGAAATTTTCTAAATCAAAGTTGTTTAATTAGTATACAAAATTAAATTTTTTTAAAAAATAAAACATGTGTATATTTTGTAAAATATTTATACACTATTTAATTTTAAATTTATTTACATATTTTAAATTGATTGCATAAATAAATAATACTAACGTGCATTAAATATTTTTCATTACAACTTCTATAACTTTATAAATAATAATGACATTATATGACAACAAAGTTTATAATAAAATAATAATTAAGTATTATATGGTGAACAAGAATAAGTAATATCAGTAATATTGTTATTCTCTCTTATATCAAGGAATAAATATATATACTAAAATCAAATTTATATTAGTATAAATGTGTTAGTAAGATAATATATTAATTATTTTACAAGCTAACCCTAACATGCTCATATTTAATGTGTTGAGTAAAAAAAATAATGTTGATTAAAAAGGGTGCAAAATAGATTATAACCTTATTGTTTATTACACTTAACGCTAACTAAATGAGGTGAAAAATAGATGATAACCCTATTATTTTATATACTTAAACGGACAAAACATGTGAAAATTACTTATTTAATATTTCAGTCTCGTGCATCGCACTAGGTACGTACTGTACTAAAGAGATTTAGTAGAACAAGAAACAACTATATAAGAAATTTATCTTTCAAAGTTAGGTTGGCAACGAAATGCTAGAGCATTTTATTTTTGTATTGTCTACTTTGAGAAAATTGTTGACTGAAAATTGTTAAATTGGGAGAATAGTTTGCTTGATCGGATAGGTGTTGTATCGTGCCGTTTTTTTCTGACGAATGTGACATTGTAAACTATCTTACTTCATCAATTTATAAAAGAAAACAAATAATCCAAGGAATCTCTATTTTTATGCATTTATATATGGCCAAATTGCAATTTTGGTCATATTTGATTATGAATGTAGCAATTAATATCTCATTGATGTGAACATATCAATTTAAATCTTGCAATTCAAAATTTTCAGTTTAAGTCTATTGACAGTTAAATTCCCAATTTTGACAATCAAAATGTGAAATTGCAAAAAGCATAACCTAAATTGTTAATCAAAATTCATCCCAATATATGAAGTGAGAATTTTGACAGCCAGATGACTGAAATTGCAGCAAAATTTTAAATTACATGAACTAAAATACAACATGTCACTCCAATAAAACAAATTGCTACCTTCATAATTTAATAGGACAATTTTCAATTTAGCCTTTAAATGTGGTGCTCGCGTATTTTCCTTCAATTTGAAGCCTCCCAGAACTTGTTCATCCGCCTCTGGTTTGCCTCCTTTCAGCCATAAGCTCTGAGCCACAATGGAGACGAACAACTCCAACGCGACTTTCGCTTCGCCCCTCAGCCTTCGTTCTGTCGTTGTCCGAAGCGGATTTCTCCATGAGTTAAGATGCAACGACAGGTTCTTATGGGCGGCCAAACGGCTGTGAGGGTGGGGTTGTGCGATCGGTTCATCCCTTTTTCGGTGGGTGGGTTTTGGTCGATGTATGTCGTGTCCCCCTTTCTCTATTACGTCTTCTATGGTAGAGATGGAGAGACTCTTCTGTCAGGAGACATGTCGTAAGTATTTTTACCGGAGTTAAATCAAAAGATTCAAACACCGGGTCGTCTCTTAAGGAAGGTTGGCCGGATTAAACGCTTACTCAATCACCGAAAAAGAAACAAAGTCTTAAACATTATAATTCAATATTTTTTGTTTTTTTATCAACAACGAATTCTAAAATAAGACTAGCTATTCCAAACTCATAGCTCAAAACACGAATTCAAATAGTGATAAAAGGGCTAGGGTATCGGGAACAATGACTTCCGGTTCTCAATACATTTAACGAGCAATCAAGAGCTCGGTTAAATCACTCGACGAACTACTCATCTAGAGGTCTATCCTCAATAACTCTTCGTAACAAGAGGATAGACATAAATGAGTAATTCTTGAAACAATTAACACATAGGCAATACCATTACGAACAAGCCTATTTTTAATGAGCCTAGATCAAACGATTTCTCCCCTTTCGGTTTTAAAATCGATTAATTAGATAAGATGATGATCAAACATCAAACCCTAGTATTAACACAACTCGAAAAGATTGAGCAATTAACATGCATATAAACGAGATCGAACCGGAACGATAATCCCCTAACTCTAGCTAACGAATTTAGCTACTCATAGCAATCTCAACAAAACATTCACAATTAAACAAGCCATCATATTCATATTCAAATAAAAATAAGAACTTACGATTAACAAGAAATTCAGTGTCGATAAACAACGAGTAATCCAAATCTGTAAATACCAATCTTGGAGTTTTTCACTCTCCAAGGTGAATCCCTAAGAAAAACTAAGAGAAAAATGAGTTTTCAAAGTGAAAAGTACGAAAAAAACAATGTTCAAAGATAGCTAAAACATGCCCTAGTTCTATAATATAACTTTTTCCCGTTCAAAATCCACAAAAATCGCGATCTCATGAAAACATACCCTAGCGGCGCTAGGGTAGGGGTTAGCGCCGTAGGTGCGGGGTAGCGGCGCTAAGGGAAAAATGTTTGCAACCTCAGTTGGTCGCTAGGGGTGCTAGCGCCGCTAGCTGAGATCCCTTGGCGGCGCTAAGGCCTGGAACTTCACATCTTTGTAGTTTCAAAGCGGCTAACGGCCTTCGGTTGACTCGTGGGCTCATGGCTAATATCATTCGGGTTCTGCCCGAGACAAAAACTCGATTTTTGTCTGCCTGGGTCACATGAACAGTATGGAACTCCAAGGAACCCGAACGGAATACCTATTCCCTCGTCTAGAACCTATAATCACCACAACCGGAAAAACACGCAAAATGGAGAAAATAGGAAGAAAATAAAGAAATTACCAAACATACCAAAATAAAGATAAAAATACAGGAAGCAACTAGATGGACTGGAAAAACCTACAAAATGAACTACAACGGGGGAAAAAGCACATAAAACACAACAAAAATAGGACAAACGAGACATCTTCGACTATGGGCTTTTTCAGGTACTTTCTCGTCGATTTTAGTGTGTTGAATAGGTCAAATTTGCAATATCGAGAAGACGTGCCCTTCATGCCATTTTCAAGCCATTTTCGAGCCATCTGAACCAGCATCGAACCAACATCGACCCACCCAAGCCATGGACCGATCCATCGGAGTCATGCGAAAGAGAAGATCGAGACCCGAAGCATGCCTGCACTTGCCCGCACCCGCCACCTGCGTGCCCAACCATCCGCACACTCGCCCGCGAGACAGACTCCACGAGTCTGCGAGTTTCCCAGTGTCTGTCTGCGCACTCGCCCACGAAGATGCATTCTGTAGCGTCGCGAGTGTTCCACCCATTCACCCGACACTCGCCCGCGAGCGCCTGTCCACGTCGCCGCAAGTGCTCCTCACCCGCGAACTCGAAGTCGTGAACTCGCGAGTCTGGCCCTGTCAGCCCATCCATCTAGCCACACGCTCGTCGGTAAAAAGTAATTCGCAAGCTCGCGAGTTCTCTTCATTAAATTTATGTGTAGCTAGTGTGTGTTTTTTTGGCGATTATAAATATATTTCTACCTTTGTATTTTGGGGATTCATCCTTTATTTTATTTTTTTTCCCACTTGGGAAAAGCTTTCTTTTTATAATTTTCTCTCTTTTGGTGTTGGAGCTCTATGACTCGACTTTTATTCAGGATTCGAACTTTTCACTACGGTTTTCTTCGAGCATACAATAGAAGTGTGGGTACTTAATTTTAAGCCTCATTACTCCATATTTGTCTCGATTTTGCTTATGAAGTTTTTCAAAGTAAATTTGGGTACTTGTTGAATGGGGGAAAGTTTGAGCTTTTTATTTCCATTGCTTGCCTAAGTGATTATAAGAGTTAAATACTTGCTCATCTTGCCATAAAGGTTGAGAATTTAATTAAAGCTTAATCATTATGCTCATAAAGGTCGAATTAATTACCTAAAAACTTGGTGCTTGCAAGTTTCACTTCATTTGTTTTCGTTTTCTGGAGTTATAGAGACTTCAGTCACGACATTCTCATTTGTTCTCTCAAAGCTCTTGTCTTTACTTCATTGCTCTTGATTATCAGTTTCGATTAGTCTTAAATCAATCCCTTCTGAGGCCAGTGCTACAGTCGCCGGAGGTACCACATGCGTCAAACTGCAAGGTCGTGGCCACGAGACTACGCACGAGTTACTACAAAAAGTCACACGATCGTCATCGCCCAAGCGAACCCAGCGTCTCTTGCGCACATTTATTCATTGATCTGCCCTAGCCAGCGTCCTTCTCCTTAATCGTGCTCGTGCTAGCTGTGTTCATTATAGTTGTGCCTGCGCTTCGCAATCGTGCTGTCAACAGGCATGCTCGTCTGCACACGGCACCACGTGCACTGGCGACCGTGGGTTCGCGGTTGGCTTGTCTCGTCTCGTCTTGCTGGATATGCTGATTGTCATCTTAATCGTCCAGGAACGTCTGTGTCCAGCAATTACAACGAACAATTACATAATATACAAGTAACGTCTGTGTCCAGCGATTACAACGAAATATTACATAATATACAAGTACATAAATTGATCTTATGGCCCATGTAGGCGTCGTACATGAATGATCTAGTAAAGCATTTAAACTATGAGGTGTCTCACCTTGCAAACAAACTTTTACAATCTTTCTACAACCCAAAAATTCCTGACAGGTCCGAGGCATATAAAACATATATGAATTGAACACATTCAAACAGGTCATAATAGTCAGATTCAAGAGTACCTGCAAAAAACAATTATTTACAATTCTAGTCTACTATATATTGCGTCTGTAAACAATTAATTTAGATATGTCATGCAAGTCCTAATTCGAATAGTGCATAAAGACAAATTGGCATGGGTTCTAATACCAATTGATGGGTTCCATGAGGATTTTGTCGATGTACACAACCAAATCTATTAAAAATAAATCCAAATGCAACGGAATCTATAGTAAGGATCAAGACTTACGATTTAAAATCTTTTGTTGACTCTTAGAAGTTTCTAATTTCCATTGATGGAGATCGTCTGAGTCTCATCGAGTCACCATAACATTTGCAAGAGTTGCACCTTAACCATTTCTAAGATTTCACGTCTCTCAATCACTTCTACTCGCGTCGGGCCGTCCCAGCTCACTATTTGCCAAGTTAACTCGCTTCGGGCTTGTCGTTAGCCGTGGATTTATATGTGTTATAGGGGAGGGCCATTGTCCCCCGCAAAATTTTTAATTTCTAGTGTGTGTGTGTGTGTGTGTATATATATTATATATGTTAAATATAATATTTTTCACATAACCTCACACAATTATATTAAAATAATTATATAACTCTTTCTACTAATAATCAACTACAATTGTACTTTTTTTACTCTTTTGTATACATTTTTTCTAATTTAAATAAATCGACTGTATGGTAAATATGTGAAAATATAAAAAATTGGTAATTGATGAAAAAGAGGACCATATTAGATATGCTTAATGAAAAGAACAATTATCGAAACTATTAGTACTGAAATATCAATGAATTTCAGTTAAAATAGCGTTCAACTTAAATTTGTGACTATCAAGATTTGAAACTTAATTATATATAATTTTATAATACAACTTTCTATGTTTATGTACATTAAATTAAACTTAGATGATTAAAAAAATATATACCCCCTTCAAAATAAATTTTTGGATCCACCCATCCTTGTCGTGGGCTCTCTAGAACATGATGGGCTCTCGTACGTTGATGTCGGGCAAGATCGCATCGCTAGTTTTAAGCCGTGCACGGGCGTCGCGTCTGCTGTGCTAGGCTGCTGGAGGGCCTACTGCGTGCTGGGGTCACACCTAGGACATGGACGCACGTCGCCCTGGAACACTACTGCTGGTTACGCGTGGCGCTGTTTGTGCGTGGTGCTCCGTGCTGGAATGCCTCATTTGTGCAGTTTTACGTGCTGGTATGAGGCTTGCGCATATTGTACGCGGTGCTACATGCTAGGATGAGGCCTGCGTGTTGTGCACGGTACTGCGTGCTACGACTTCGGCTGACTCTGGCTAGTTGTGTTGGTGATGCCGCCACTTGCGGTTGATGCTGACAATCATCGTCGCCAAGTTTTGTGGTCATCAAACAACTGTCAGAAACCTATATATTTTTATATATATATTTGTCGGGATGCAAATATATACCTCGAGATCTTCTGTTGTATGACTGTTTAGTAAATATTTGGTGGGTAAGGGATAACCGAGTTACCCGACTCGGGTCGATCTCGAGGGAAGGCTATTCGGAGCTTTATCTACTAGTTGATTGTCCAAATCACAAAAAGATAAAATAAAATCCTAAACATTCTAAGCAATTGATTGGAGGTTTGATTATCACTAAACGAGCACTAGAAAACGAGCAATTAACTAAAAGCAAGATCAAATCACGAGCAATTAGCAAACTGATCACCAGAGTCTCATGTCATAACCATATTGGGATGATAATCAATCGACATAAGGAATAAACGAGCAATGAGCATTAGATTGCTAACCCTAGTCGTCTAACCTTAAGTGATTAAGTCTTAATCGGGTCTTGATCCTTAAACGAGATCACAAGCAATTAACTCCACTATCTACTCAAGCAAGCAATCAAGTACAAACATTTCCTCCATCATCAATCAAATCTAAATTTACCCTAATGAACATTATAAGTAAAAACAGAGCAAAAACCGAAGTAAAGATCTTTAATACTAAATACTCATCCTTCCATTGGGTAGACGATAAAAAATGGAGTCAAAAGCTAGAAACTTGAAAGAAACCGAAGTCGCCAGAAAATCTCCCAGAAAATAGCATAAGCTCCTAATCTAGAGAGTAAAAATAAAACATAAGCTAACTTCCCAAAAAGGAAAAGTAAAAAATGAGAGTTGGATTCCCAAAATGCAAAGGAACAAAATTATCTATAGTCTAGCCCCAACACACACTAGAAAAATGCACATTTAATAGCACACTCCCGAGCTCTCCACAATTTCCACGAGCTCGCCGGAAATGCATAGGCGCAGGCGCACGGGCGCGCGACACTCTCGACGTCGAGGAGCATTTCGCGCGCGCGGACATCAGGTGGAGGCACTCTCGAGCTCGCGGACAGTTCTGCGTGGGCGCCAGCGGCATTTGCTAGGTACTCTCGAGCTCGTTGGGTGTTCAACGAGGTCGCGAGTTGGGGCGCTTGCGCGATCGGCTGCTGCAGTGCATTGGCGAGGCGCGGCGTGCGGGCAAGGACCACTCTCGATGTCGGGTGACTTCCGCGTGCTCGCGAGTGAGGGCGATGGGCGTGAGTTAGGCATGCGCGTGTGGGCGTGGAGTGCGTGCGCGCGAGTTGTGCAGCACGTGCCCATCTCGACTAAGGACTCAACACGTTCGACTGGAAATGGTTCGTTCGAAATGACTCGACTTGGCTCGGAATTGACTTTGGAGCACTCGTCTCAACTATCCTCATGCATCCTCGAAATAAACCTGAAATTTTACCATAAAACACGAGAAAGTACGCCAAATACAAAATGAAACGAAAAACATAAAATCACACAGAATGCGATAAAATGGACCGGTCGACACTAAAACGACCTAAAATCGACTCGAACACACATAAAAACACATAAAAATAAGCACAAAAACATAACAAACAACTCCCTCACACTTAACTTTTTGCTTGTCCTCAAGTAAACAAAATAACAAATAGCTCGAAGAGATAAATCGAACGGTCCAAAATTAACGAACATGCGAAATGAAACTCTCATTATCATTCGGTTATCCCAAAATCAAAATCCTATCCGAGACACGGTCCCCACATAGCGAATTCATACGAAACAAAAACTCGTCCCAAGTCATTCCACAAATGATCACTCGAGTCAAACCCCCCCATTCACATATACGTGCAAAAACCATAAACGGTCTACAAAACATGAAATGATAAGCACGAGACCAATAAGCCAACTCCCCAATTTTCTTCTTTTTTTCTCTTTTTCATGAATTCATTAATCAATTCTTATTCAGTTCAGATATATATGCTTAGTTCATGATATTGTTATTATTTACGATGTTTTACATTAGTATGAGTTTCCACGGAGCACAGTGCCTTAGTGCTCACTCCCCAGTTTTATCATGTTTTTCAGGTCAGGATGTCGGGCCGGGAGCGTGACGTGACGGGGCATGACGTGATCTCAGGATATTTATATGTGTTTTTAATGAGCCACTTTTTCCAAATGAGAGTCGTTAGGACGATTATTACCTAGGTTTAACCTCGGGAGTTATCCCCGAGTCTCCTAGGCCGGTTTTCCGTGCTCATTGACACGATCTATCTAGAAGATTAACCGATCCAAGAGGAGCCTAATCCCTTCGACTCCCACGAACTCATTTTCGTGAGCATCGTTTTCCAAACGAGGTTACCGGACGAGATGATCTAGGTTTAACCTCGAGGGGTTTCCCCGAGTTTTCTAGACCGGTTTCCCGGGCTCATTATCCCAATCCAGGAATGGCTCGGAATAAGAGGAGCCTAATCCGTACTTTCTCGCGAACTCACTTTTTATTCTCTCTTTTTTTTAGGACAGACACACAAGGATACATCACAATTACAATAACATAATCATCTCCACTCAATCGAAATGTATCACCAGTGTATAGATAACAAGTTTACAACAATCATCGAACATAAGGATAGCATGCCTCAAGACAATCAATCGAGAACAAACAAGGGACAAAACAATTCCGTGAATCTACATGCGGGTTCCAATGTCAACGAATCATCAATCAATTTAAGGAAACCGTCAAATTCATCAAGTACATCAAGCATGAATGCTAATAGTGAAACCAATCAATAATCTCGGCTCACCACTTAGCTATCTCAACTCTCGAACAAACATCAAGTTTCATGCGGGAGAGATGACACAAACACACATAAACTCGAACAAAACCGGTCCAAGACACAACAAATACAAAAAATAAAGCACCAAAAACGAAGAGAATATCACCTAAACATGCATAATCACGAAAATCTCTCCCCCACACTTAAAACAAAGCAATGTCCCTCATTGCTTGACCAAAAAGCATAGGAGAAAGCACATAATCACGTAAGTTCATGCGATAAAAGCGAAAACGAGACACAAAGATCAAAGAAACGAGAAGAAATAACACGAAGACACACAAAAAGCAAAGAAAGAAAGAGAAAATAAGAAAAGAAAATGCGTACCCTACACGGTGGTTGTCACCACCGTGTGTCCGATAATGGTCGTCCGGAGGGAATACAGGAGAGCAACCAAAAGCCATCGAGCTCGAAATGAAGCCATCCGAACGGTTTAACATTAAGCACATGAAACAAGAGAGGCCATGCATGTGTGTCTCGGAGAGATGGTAACCATGCATGCATAAACTCGACGTAGACACACGTACACGTGAAAGCGCAAAAATCGGGCCTCAAGGTCCTTGTCGATATTTGCCATGATTCGACACAACTAACTCCGTTTGTATGCAACGCACAATTGATTACCGGCGCTTGCCGTAAGTGGGTACCTACAAACTCAATATCCCGGCAAAAACACAAACATGTGGCACGCCCGGCAAGACGTGCCTAAGACTCACAAGTCTAACCCAAATATCCCAATATGACTACTCCAGCAAGAGTAGTAATCCAAGCACAACGAATATAATGAATGTACAGAAATACAAAGCGGATTCGATTCGTTGGACCTTGGAAAATTTCGAGAAAAACGGTCGTCGGAGTTCGTAAATAGAGAAATGTAGAAAAATCAGAGTTTCGGTCGCCGGAAAAAGGTACCAAACGAAAGGAATCGATGGTATATGACAAGAAAAGCTCAAAAATACTAACCGGAAACTCGGTGGGTGCTCGATCGTCA
>CACSLK010012206.1:1141261-1153172 GCA_902706635.1 Striga hermonthica | reverse complement strand
TGCATCGTTGTGCTCTATATATGACTCGAGCCGCACATTGTGCGACGATACTGCGGAGTAGATGGCCCGATACTTCTCGTCATTCCGGGCCTGGTTATCATCATACCGAGCCTGGAACGTGGAGAACCAAGTGGGAGTCTGCTGTGAAAATGTGCTCGAGTGGTCGCCCATCGCTGGAGGAGGCTGGTAGGTGCCGTGATCGGGTTGTGTCTCGGCCTCGGAGTCCTCATCGTCCTCGTCATGGGAGGTTGATCGGGCTGCACCGGTGGATGTACCGGCTGTCGGCTGGGATTGGTCGGTCGGTATGGGTAAACCCATTTCTTTACAATAGGACTTGTAGCTCTCCCGCTGGTGGACTGGGCGTGGAGTGGTAGCATTTATGAGGATATCACGAGCGAGATCTTTCTTGGTAAGGTATGTAGGAGGCATTTTTGGATCCTCAATCTCAACACCGAAGTACTCGGCAAGCTGTGCTACCACATGGCCCAAGGTTGGACCACGCCTAGAGTCGCTCCGCACATCAAAGAGTGACTCTTTCAGATATTGCAACATGCTAACGGATTTGCCGTGGGAGATCGACCACAGAATGAAAACCTGTTGCTCACGGACCTTATTCGACTCCTTCTTACCAAATATCATGTGCGATAGGTATTTATGGATCACCACAAGAGCGAGATCACTGATTAACCCTGATGATGCACCGGCCTTCTTGTACTTTTCGCACGGGAAAATGGCCGCCCAATGCGGGTCGACTTTCCACCCCATGGGACTGTGATGTGTCCCGATCGAGAGCTTGAACTTGTAGATGTCACGTAACACCTTGTCGGTGATTTTATATTCCTTGCCCTCGAGTCAAGCCGTGAGATACTTCCCATTCGCATGCCGAGCAACTGTACTAAAGAACTCGATGGTCAAGCTCCGATAAGAGTAGACTTCCATTTCCTCGAACTCCTCGAGATCGAGCAACTTGATGTATTGCTTGATATCCTCGCCAATCTCCAGCTCGTCATTAAAGTAATCCCAGTCTATGATGCGTGGTTTCGGAAACGGCTTGGAAGAAAGACGTTGATATGCCATGACCTCATCTATGGACTCGACATCAAACGGGACGCGATGGAGTTCTCGTAAGGGCTGGGCCGGATTTGCCGGGTCGGTGTTGGAGCTAGTGGAGGCCGCCGCTTTGGACTTTGAAGTTGCGGGGGCCTTTTTCTTTGAATCACCGGTGGTGTTAACCAGGATTATTCGGTTCGGGCAATTGATCGAACACGTGGTGTGCGGGGTTGGAGGCTAAGAGCTTGTGAAATACAATCACTAATATGGAATACAAAGAAGCTTTCGGTACCTCTGGAGTGAAATTCGGCCCTGATTGAATAAGTCCCGTGAGCGAGGGTTGGAGACTTTTCGGATGAACGATGAATTCCTGAGTTGAACTCATTGCTTTAGGATTGTTCTTAAAGAGTGATGCCGGAGATGGTCAGAGGAAGGTCGCCAGAGTGATTTGGATGGTTCGAGATGGAAATTGCCTTTCGAGCTAGGGTTGGAGAGGCTTCGGGGTGTTTGAATTCAAACTGAAAATCCGCCGGAGAGGGTTCACTGGAGGTTCTTTGCCGGAGGTGGTAGTCGGATGTGAATCGCCGGAGTTGATTGGTGGTGATTGGTCGGAAAGTGTGAGAGATGGAGAGTTGTTCGTATGCTTGAGAGAGAGAGATGAGTGTTGGGTGAAACAATTTCTCAAGACTCGATCGTTCCTCTTTTTTTTTTTTAAGTACTCCCAGGGGTTAGCGCCGCTAAGGGATTAGCGCCGCTAACCCATCTTAGCTGTTCCCTTCAGTTTCTGAGAATTTGATAAACGTCGCTAAGGAATTTGGCCTTAGCGGCGCTAAGGCCTGTTCCAGATTTTTTTTTTTTAAGAGGAAAGGATAAATAAATAAATATATATATATATTTATACAAAAGGTACAAATAATTGCTCGGTTTAAGCAGGGAGCTCGGCCCAATACTCGATCAAGGATACGGGGGTTCGCTGAGACCAATGGTCTCGACATGGTGCTTTCCAAATTCACCCTCGAAATACGGTTTTACTCTCTGTTCATTCACAACAAACAATTCGCCATTCGCGGGATTGCGAAGCCGAACTGCTCCAAGGGATAGCACTTTGTCAATGATATATGGTCCGCTCTAACGGGACTTAAGCTTTCCCGGAAAAAGCCGAAGGCGAGAGTTGAACAATAGTACCTTCATGCCGGACACGAGGTGTTTCCGGAAGATAGTGGCATCATGAAGCCTCTTTGTCTTTTCCTTGTAGATTTTTGAGTTCTCGTATGCTTCGTCCCTCAACTCTTCAAGTTCCGAGAGTTGCAACATCCTCTCTTTCCCAGCGGCATCAAGATTGAAGTTCATCTTCTTAATGGCCCAAAATGCCTTGTGCTCAATCTCGACCAGAAGGTGGCACGCCTTTCTGTAGACAAGTCGAAAGGGGCTCATCCCAAAAACTCCCTTATAAGCCGTGCGTTGGGCCCAGAGTGCATCATCGAGCCGGCTTGACCAATCCTTCCTAGACGAGTTCACCGTCTTCTCAAGAATGGTCTTGATTTGTTTGTTGCTTGTCTCTGCTTGCCCCGAAGTCTGTGGGTGATATGGAGTGGCCACCTTATGTGAAATTCCGTACTTCTTCATCACCTTTCAAAAAGTCAGTTGCAAAAGTGCTTGCCCCCGTCACTTACAATGGCCCGTGGAAATCCAAACCTACTCAAGACATGACTTTGCAAAAACTTGATCACAATGTTAGCATCACATATCCTTGTGGGGATAGCCTCGACCCACTTGGACACATAATCTACGGCGAGAAGAATATACTCAAAGCCAAAGGACTTGGGAAATGGTCCATGAAGTCAATGCCCCACACATCAAAAATTTCAACTTGCAAATTGTTCAAAAGGGGCATCTCATTCCTTGGGCCAATATTCCCAATTCTTTGACAACGATCACACGACTTGCAAAATTCATAAACATCTTTAAAAAGTATAGGCCAGAATAAACCTGATTGGAGAACCTTAAAGGCGGTCTTTCGACCTCCATAATGTCCTCCACAATGAAGCTCGTGGCAAAAGGTAAGAACATCCGATTGCTTTTCTTCGGGCACACACCTCCGAATAATATCATCCTTTCCCATCTTAAAAAGGAATGGGTCGTCCCAAAAATAGCTCTTGCACATCAACAAAAGACGTTTTCTCTCTTGGGAAGAGAGGTTAGCCAACAAGACACCATTTGATAAATAATTCAGTATGTCTGCATACCAAGGAACACTAGTCACTTCACTCGCATTCTCATATGGAAAATCATCATTTATGCCTACATGCTCATTCAATTCAAGTAAAGGGTCGGAGGGGACAATGCGAGACAAGTGATCAGCTACAATATTTTCACACCCTTTTCTATCTCTAATCTCTACATCAAACTCTTGCAAAAGAAGAATCCACCGAATAAGCCTAGGTTTCGATTGAGTTTTACTCAAAAGATACCTAAGAGCTGGATGATCAGAATGCACAATCACCTTAGATCCCAAAATGTAGAATCTAAATTTTTCAAGAGAAAACACAACAGCTAACAGTTCTTTTTCGGTAGTGGTGTAGTTCAATTGAGCACCGTTTAAGGTCAAACTAGAATAATAAATTACTCGAAGTAACTTATCAACTCGCTAGCCCAAGACGGCCCCAACAACAAGGTTCGATGCGTCACGGCATAATCTCAAAAGGCAAAGACCAATCAGGAGCAATTACAATAGGAGCGGTCACATGCTTATTTTTCAATTTCTCAAAAGCATCTACACATGCATTATCAAAAACAAATGGCACATCATTGGCAAGAAAGTGACACAAGGGCTGGCTTATTTTTGAAAAATCTTGAATAAATCGCCTATAAAAGCCAGCATGACCCAAAAAACTCCTAACACCTTTCACATTCACAGGCGGGGGAAGTTTTTCAATAACATTAATTTTTGCTTTGTCAACCTCAATCCCCCGACTACATGGCCTAACACTACTCCACTCGTCACCATAAAGTGACTTTTCTCCCAACTCAAAGTCAAATTACATTCAATGCATCTCTCAAGGACACGAGACAAGTTATGGAGACAATCAGAAAATGAAGTACCAAAGATAGAAAATTCATCCATAAATACCTATAATAAATCCTCGAGCATGTCAGAGAAAATGGAGAAAATGCACCGTTGGAAGGTTCCGGGTGCATTGCATAGGTAGAATGGCATCCGTCTGAAAGAAAATGTGCCGAATGGGCACGTGAAGGTCGTCTCCTGATCCTCCGGAGCTATGGCCACTTGGTAGTAGCCCGAAAGTCCATCTAGGAAGCAATAGAACTGGTGGCCCGAGAGACGATCGAGAATTTGGTCAATGAACGGCAATGGAAAGTGGTCCTTCTTGGTCACGGCATTGAGTCGCCAGTAGTCAATACACATCCTCTACCCGGTAGTGATGCGGGTGGGGACCATCTCCTTCTTCTCATTTTCGGTCACCATGATGCCCCCCTTCTTCGGCACCACATGGATGGGGCTGACCCACTCACTGTCGGCCACTGGATAAATGAGCCCCTCGGAGTAGAGCTTCAACACTTCCTTTTTCACCACCTGCATCATGTTCGGGTTGAGCCGCCTCTGGCTATCCCAAAATGGTTTGGCACCCTCCTCCAAAACGATATGTGCATGCAAGTGGAAGGGCTGATCCCCTTAATGTCGCCTAGACTCCAACCAATGTCTTTCTGGTTCCTCTTAAGTACCTCAATCAGCTCCTTCTCCTCTTCCTGGTTGAGCTCGACAAAGATGATAACCGGGTTTTACTTCTCATCGTCGAGGAGCACATACTTGAGGTGGCGAGGTAGTTCTTTAAGCTCTAGTGTGGATGGGTTCGGTTTGTCGGGATCGTCTGCTACAAAGAGCTCAATGGTTGGCTCTTCTTCTTCTTCAAGATTGGGGATTGTCCTCTTTTCTAAGTCTCGAATAGTCATTTCCTCGACAAACTAATCACTTACGTCAACAAATGCACATTCCTCCACAAAGTTTACCGAGGATGCTGAGGTGGCTTCTCGGACTGAGATAGACACGGATTCTCCTAAGACCGTCATGTTCAAGGTCCCGTTTTTAACATCAATGAGGGTGTTGGTGGTGGCCATAAACAGCCTGCCGAGAAGGATAGTGTGATCCTTCCCGTTTTCGTGCACGTCTCCCACATCGAGTACTACAAAGTCCACCGGGACTATGAGCCTCCCTACTCGAACAAGGACATCTTCCACTACCCCCTTGGGGTATCTAATCGAACGGTCTGCGAGTTGTAGGCACATGCGAGTGGGTCTCAAATCTCTTAGACCGAGCCTCTGGAAGATAGAGAATGGCATGAGGTTGATTCCCGCTCCAAGGTCTAGCATCCCCGAAGCTTCTTTCCCATTCCCGAGGGTTATTTTAATCACGAAGCCCCCAGGATCTCGTTCCTTCTTAGGCAAGTCATGCTGCATTGCACTTGCCGCCTCATAGACCACCACTTTCTCCCCATCGCCGAACTTTCTTTGTGACCAAGTCCTTGAAGAACTTCACGTACGATGGCATATTTTTGATCACATCTAGAAGAGGAAAGTTGACGTTGACTTTCGAGAGCATGTTGTATAGGTCCCGGAATTGCTGCTCTTGCTTCTCATCCCGAAGCCGGCTCGGAAAAGGGATACGTGGCTTGTAAGGGTTTGAAGACTTGTGCAACATTGGGCCGTCCGTCGGCTTCTCTAAATCGGCTTTCGTGTTCTTCGCACTTTCCCCTACTTCTTTGGGCTGGTCGGTTAGCTTGGGGTCATCGGGCTCGGGCATTTTCACCTTGTTGTCAACTTCTTTCCCGCTTCTCAACACCGTTATTGCTTTGGCTTGCTCAGGCTGGCTCGGAAGTTTTCCTTGTCGGACTCAGCCTCCATATTCCCGACTCTTGTGGCAAGCTGGCCCACTTGCGTCTCGAGACGCTTAATAGATGAGTCCTGGTTGGTGATAAACTGAAGGATCTTGTCCAGCTTGTCATCTTTATTTGACAAGCTTGACCCAGACCCTTGGTCTTGCTGTTGCGGTTGCTGTTGTTGTTGGTAGCTCGGACGGGGAATGAAGTTGGGAGGGGGTTGTTGTTGCATGAAGTTTGGACGAGGTTGCTGTTGGCTGAAGTTGGGGCGAGGTGGCTGAAGGGTGTTGCTGTTGTTGGACCACGAGAAGTGAGGGTGATTTCTCTACCTGGGGTTGTACGTATTGGAGTAGGGGTCGTTGGGCTGGGGGTTCTGATAACCTTAGAGGGCATTGACGTCTGAATACTGTTCTCCTACCTCCTGGTCAAACACCGATGGGCCCACCTCGGATCTATGCCCCTGAACTCCACATGCTCCGCATGTGTCTACCACCACGGTGTGCACTGACTGGCCTCCTCGTGCATTCATTAGCCGCATTTGCTCTGTGAGTTCGGCTATTTGATGGGCCATCATGTCTTGAGCAGACGATATCTCGTTGACCACGACCCTCTTCCCTCGATTGCTCTTTTGAGACTAGTTAGCACTCATCGTCTCAAAAATCTCATGCATCTCTTCGGCTGTCTTTGCACCGATGTCTCCCCCCGCAGCATTGTTAACCATATATTGCAAATTTTGATTGAGGGAGTCGTAGAAGCAATTCATCAATAGTCTCGGTGAAAGATTGTGGTGGGGACACTGCCGCTGGAGGTTTTTGAATCGCTCCCAGATCTCGTGAAGTGGCTCACTCGGTGGTTGGGCAAACGAGACGATCTGTGACCGGAGCTCCTGAGTCTTCTGATGGGAGTAATACCTCCTAATGAACTTCGTGTATACTTCAGTCCAGGTAGTTAGAGAAGCCGGTGTAAGCGTCATGAACCAGGCCTTGGCCCGGTCTTTTAATGTCTCGGGGAAGCACCTCATCTTCAATTGATCCTCGTTCAGCCCATTGAGAGGAAAGGTATTGAGGACATTGTAGAATTCCCGAATGAAGTTAAGCGGGTCTTCACTCGGGAGCCCATGGAATGCCGGCAACTGGTTGTAGTGAATTATTTTCAGCTCGTAATTCCGTGTGGGATCTGGCAAACGGATGCACGAAGTGACTGGCTCGATAACCGGCTGGGCTAAGGTTCGGAGGGTGTTACGAGGTGGTTGTTGCTGTTGTTCCCCCATGTCGAAGTTGCTGCCTTCTGACGATTTCGGGGAGTGCTCGTCTCCTTCGTTAGATTCAAGAGTAAGCTCTTCCAGCAGCTCCCTCTGGCTCTCGTTGACTGATTTGTTGATCGGAGATAGCAATTTGCGTCCACTCCTGGTACGCATACACTAAGACCAACAAGGGTTACGAGCACCAATGATAGACAAAAGAAAACAAAATAAAAACAAAATAAAACAAGAACTAACACCTAACAAATAAAAAGAAAACAAGAGAAACACTAAAAATAAAGAGAATAAGCGCACAAAGGATATCGTAAACCTTCCCCGGCAACGACACCAATTTGTTGTAAGTATTTTTACCGGACTAGAATCAAGAGATTCGTCCCCTGGATCGTATCACAAGGAAGGTCGGCCGGATTATTTTGCACGTATATTCAATCACAGGAAAAGATAAAAGAAGACCTAAACACTCTAATTCGATTGGTTCAGTTTGATTTTATCAACTACGAATAATAAGAACAAGACTATCTATTTCAAACTTGCAATTCAAAGTTTAAACTCAAATAATGATAAAGGGGGCTAGGGTATCGGGGATATCGTTTCCGGTTCTCAAAACAATTTACGAACAATCAATTACTCGACTAAAGGACTCAAAAACTAACTCATCTAGAGGTTCATTCTCAATATCTCAAGAAACAAGAGAATAAACGTAAACAAATCAATAACGGATCAATTAGCACATAGACAATACGTTACCGAACAAGTCTATTCTTAACGAGCCTAGGTCGAACGATTTCTCCTCTTTCGGTTTCAAAATCGAAAATTAGATTAAGATGGTGATCAAGCATCTAAACCCTAGGTTAAGCACAACTCAAAAAGATTGAGCAATTAATCATACACATAAACAAAATTGAACAAGAACAATTATCCCCTACCCCTAGCTAATGAATTTAGCTACTCATCATGCATTTAACACCAAAATCCATAACAATCCAAGCCATCACAATCATTAAGAAAACGAAATGAAAGCTTACGATCAAAGAGTTCAATGTCGAGAACAAGAACAAGTCGAATCCAAAGTCGAATCTCAGAGTTTTCCTCTCCAAGATTGAATCCAATCCTAAGCTAAGTGAAAATCCCAGTTTTTAGAGTGAAAAGTACAAGAAAACAAAGTCTGTGTATTGATGAAAAGCCCTCAGCTCGATCTCATACATTTCCCAGTTCTAATTCCATAAAAATCGCACTGGTCATAAAACAGACCTAAGCGGCGCTAAGGTCTTAGCGCCGCTAAGCTGCCTTAGCTGTTCTGCTCTGCCCGCTGAACTGCCCAAAGCGCCGCTATCCACAGGGCCTTAGCGGCGCTAAGGCCTTAGCGGCGCTAAGGCTCTGTTTGGTCCAAAAATCTGCCCCTTTTTTTTCTACGGTTCGCGTGCTCGACTGGAATTTCTCGGGTTCTGCCCGAGCTGTAACTTCAACCTCTACATGCTTTGGTCGCACGAGCCAACTTGGGATTCTGGGAACCAGAAACGAATACCTATCGTCGTTTGTAACCTGAAAACCACCACAACCGAACAAACGTGAAAACACGAGAAAAAAGTAGGAAAAGCAACGAAAATACTATACAACCTAAAATAAAATTAAAACGCAAGAAACGATAAGAAGGACCGAAAAGACCTAAGAAAAGACCTAAAACGGGGAACAATAAGCAATAAATAAACAAGAAAAACATGACAATAATGGAACGAACACATACTACGATGCTTTGGACTATGGCCAGACTTGGTCGCATCCTTGCGAGCAGCAGTGGGAGTCAGTACCTGTTGAGCAGTCATGTGAGTCCCTCGAGGACTCCTCGGAGTACAATGCCAAGCTCGACCAGGCCCTCGCTCTTTTAGCCTCCCAAGCGGCCCGTAGGAACAATGTTGAGTCCAGAATCGAGAACCTTGTGGGGCGCGTGCAAGCCTAAGAAGATCGAGTTAATGATGTCACTCCTGAGCCCACCGCCCAAGGCGAGTCTACACATAGAGATGAATCTCGGGAGGCTGCTTTGTCATACGATGAAAAGCTCGACCTCATCCTTGCTCGCATATGTGCATTGACCACTTGAGATGTGGACATTGAGCTCGGATGTGCTAGACTGAGCACGAAAATGGAGATCCTTACAGCACATATCGACTCAATCGAGGCACCAGTCGAAGACCCCCACTTTATGCTTGATACTCAAGCTCGTACGATGAAGCAAATGTGTGAGGCCGAAGAAGATGATGACCCCTAGCGAGCCGTTGATGATATTTCAGAGGAGGAGATCCACGAGCTTGATTCTCAAGTCCCTACTCCCACCTCCGAGTTGGAGCATCTGTCTCCGAGGCCATTGCACTGTGTTACGAAGTGGGTGAGATTCAGTTCGACTTGTTCCACAAATGAGCTTATACTTCCAGAGGATGACGATAGAGCTCGGGTGGGGAAAGCTCTACGTCTAGAGTTGGGGATTGATCGTGCTCGAGACCGCTTTATCCAGAACATGACCATCTGGATCCACCATGCCCGCCTTCTAGCCACACAGCCCGGGCTACCACTTCTCGAAAATACAAAGGCGTGGCACGACCGTCATTTCTTCCTAGATCCCGGTTGAGTTCCACACAGGTTTTGTCAAGCTAATGACGTTAAACAAGCGCTTCTTGGGAGGCAACCCAAGGAATTTACAACATTTTGGTTAGTTTTATATTTTAATAATTAGAGGTTGGAGTTTTGTGGTTTTATCGGCATGTACTATTTATGAGCTCGAGCAGGAGGAGTATCGAGGTTTTGGGCTGAGCATAGACGAGCAGCTTGAACGTGGATGCTTATCCTCCTCGAGGATTTTGGTTTGCACACCCTTCTCTATTTTCTCTTTTTGAGTGTTTCTTTCTCTTGTCTTTTCTTTTGAGTCTGTGTCTAGCTGCTAGTTTGGTTCATTATATGAATATGCTAGATCCTATTATGTGACTTCCTGTTTTGAGTTGAAGCAATGAGGTCATTGCCTCATTTTAAGTGTGGGGGAGTCTAATTGGATTTTGCATTCTTACGTGGTGGACCGGTCTAGTTTTAGGTTTTTTGTGTTGTTGAGCATGGTATTAGTGGATTATATGAATTGATGATAAATGCTTGGTGAAATTGGGAAGTTGTGATGACGGTCGTTTCAATCATTGCTTCGATATTTGCTTGATTGCTTTGAGTGACATTTATCTGCCTTGTGAGGTTTTGATCCTTGCTCTTCTTTCTTGTGAGATATTGGTCATATTCTTGAATGATTAGAACTTGCCTTGAGTTTGTTTGAAGGGAATTGATTAGAGTTTAAAATTGCGAAAGTGATTGAGGCATTTTGTTGATTAGCTCTTTTTAGCCTTGTTCTTTGATCCTAAACGTTTATTTCCCTAGTAGCCCGTTTGAGCTTTGAGCCCTTTTCTTGTCAGCTGTATATGTGATGCATTGTGTTGACTGATTTGGTGATGATTGGTGAAAATGGTGCTGTTGTTGAATGAGGTGAATTGAAGTTGGATTTCTATTGCTTGACCTAAAAAAAAACATGAGAGCTCGCAGGACGAATCGAATGGATTCTGCTCCTCTTACTAGTCGATTCATGTTGATGGTTAATGAACATTTGGAAACTACTGTAGGACACTTGGATGCCTCCAATGTTCACACCTATAGAATTTTGTCCTTTTGATTCGATCTTGTTCGAAAAAAGTTACTCTCCGAATAAAAAAGATTATATATATATATATACACGAAAAATTGGGTCAAGTGATGTTGCAATTCGATTAGAGCAGTTGGGTGTTGGTTGTGGAGTTATTTGGTGGATGGTGAATGTGTTATATTGTTTATTCCAGATTGGTAGCGGAGAACTAGACTAATTTATTTGCTCGAGAATTTTGTTGTCTATTTGAGCTTCTTTTCTGGCATATATATCCTTCCTTCAACCCGCATTACAACCCGTGAAGTCCTCTTGATTCGTATATTTTGATCTTTGATTGTCTTCAAGTAATTTAAACGATTGGCAAGCATATGTTGAAACTTGAATATTGACCGATTTTGAGCGTACCTATCATATATTTATGTAAGAAAATGAGTGAGCCATATATAATGATCTATATTTTAAGAGTTTGTCATTTCAAGGTCAAGTTGATATTTGAGGCAATAGTCGTACGTTCGTTGGAATCCGACTCAATTGAATTGGGCATTTTGAGACTCTTCTTATTTGAAACCGTATCAATGCTCATATTTTGTTTTCTTTTCTTTTTGTTCGGGACGAACAAAGGTCTAAGTGTGGGGGAGTTGTTTGTCCCATTTTTGTTGCATTGTTCATCATTGTCTTGCTTTCTCCTTTCCCCTCGTTTTAGGTCTTTTCCGTGGTTTTTAGTCATTTTTATGGTTTATTGCGTGTTTCCCTCTATTTTGAGTGTTTCTGTGTTTTTCGTGTCTTCTTCTGTTTTTCTCCGTTTTCTTCTTGTTTTTAGTGTGCAGGTCAAAAATCCCGTGACGAATAGATTTATCCCGAAACCTGACCATTCAAGAACAACTAAGTAGAATGGTCAGTTGGCTACAAATGTGAAAAAGTGGAATTTGATTTCGAGTTCGGACGAGTCCGAACGGGGCCGAAACGCAAAGTCAAGCAAGTTGCCGATCCTTTGTAAGTTGGAAATCTCAAGAGGATTGTATTCTAGGAAAAGGTTTGTTT
>CACSLK010012206.1:1093338-1111023 GCA_902706635.1 Striga hermonthica | reverse complement strand
AAAAAAAAAAAAGAGACTCTCTCGGAACCAGAAACCTACGGGCCCGGTCGGGACCGGGACAAGACCACGAGAGGATGATCATCAAGTCCTTACGAAGTGACACGTGCTGGATCACTAAGTCAAACTAGTTTCTTAAATCGCCACCCTCCAAAGTGGACGCTGCTACGACATTCAATTTCACCTCAAAATTCAACCACTCACACTAAGTCAATCTTGAGAGACATTCCTAATAATTACCCGAACGAAACAATACTTTTTTTTTGCATAAACAAAAAGACAGCTGCTCAAAAGATGATCGTGTGGGAAACTGAGTCAATTTTTGAACATAAAATATTTAATAGCACCCGGCCGAAAAAATGAAGAAGCAAACAAAATTCTGACTTTGTACATATGTCAACCCTATATCATCATACTCTGCTGAGGCTGAGACTCAAACAGTTGATCCTTGATTCCACGAAGCAATGATCGACACATTGACTATGAGTCAATACTTTTAGTCATTTTATGATTATGATTTTGTGTTTTCAAATCGGGGCAGGACTCGGATTGATTTCTAGTTTTCTACATTTCATTTGATCATATATTAATTGTTCAATTGAAAAAATAATTTAAAATAATATTATAAAATATTTATAAATGAACTAAATTTTTCACGAACTAAATTTTGTCATAATTTGTTAGACAAAAATGACAAATTTTATTTTTGCCACAAATTAATTATATTTTATGACAACATTTACTTTTGCTGCTAAATAACACTTTTTATGAAGCAAAAATTCAATTTTGGTTCGCTAACTTGTCCATTGTTCACTTTTGGTACAATATCTTTCCCCTCATAAAAAAATGGTTCATTATGTTACATTTTTCATCAGTTTTAGTACACTACTCTAGTTGGCGGGATTACGAGATGACGTGGAGCGGGATTGGAATTACATGGAGGGATAGAATATAGACGTGGTAGGATAAAAATCTGATTTGTCATCTCGTAATCCCGGGCCACGGGATTAGTGTACTGAAACTGATGAAAAGTGTAACATAATGGACAATTTTTGAAGAGGTGAAAGATAATGTACCAAAAGTGGACAATGAACAAGTTAACGAACCAAAATTGAATTTTTGCCCTTTTTATGACGATACGTCTCAATTTGGTATACAATAATGACAATTTTTATTTTAGTGGTTGAAAAATATTCTATTTGTTACATCATAAATTTTTGTCACTAAAGTACATCTTTTACGACAACTATTTTTTTATAATGAGTGATATTTTGTCATAATTTCATATTTGTTAATGACAATATTTATTTTCGTCACTAAAAATTACCTTATTAATGACACTCTTAATTTTCATCACAAGTGTACATACTATGACGAATTCGTCACAATTTAACATTTTTTTTTTCCAACGATATAACAATCTCCATTAAACAGAAAGGACCAAAAAGGTCAATGTACAAGGGGAAACCCCCAATCCTAGCATAACTGAGAGGGCAGCACCATGGCTCCCTAACCAGACTACATACACAAACAATAACACTAGATAGAAGAAAACTACCAACAATGACAATAGATAGACTGAATGCCAGATGTTATACAACTCCCAAATCATCCAAAGGCCCAAGACTACAAACCAGAACAACTACAGAACAGGAAAACAGAGACAAACAAGATAAAAAACTGACACAAGACCTAATCTACCTCTTTTACACCTCTGTCAGCCAATGTTGTTGTTGGTTTTGAAATCCTGTCAGTCCATCATAGCAGCTTTAATGATCCAGCTTTCAGCATGCCATTTATCTTCAAAGACCCAAAGATTTCTAGCTCTTCACAACCACCATAAGATGTAAGTGGAGAGCTGAATTATGTCCTCTGCATAAAGCCTCCATGGTACTCACCCACCACCACCACTGTTTGAAGGTCATCTGCTCCTCCTGAACTCTATTCAAGGTAACAGGTGCTAATTTCCAAATTGTTCTGGCCTTCCTACACAAGAAGAGACAGTGCTCTTGTGTTTCTTCTTCCTCCCCACAGACCCTGCAGATGGTGTCTATTTCCAGTCCTCTAGCCTGTAGATTAATACTCACATGGAGAATGTTGGAGAAACACTGCCAGACAAAGTGTTTCACCTTCTATTGTAGCAAATCATTTTTATTTTACCGAGCACTGAATCAAATGATTCGTTCCCCGAGTCGAACTCTCGAGGAAGACGGTTCGGATTCTAGAATTGGTGTTGAAATCACAAGAATGGAAAATAACTCCTAAACACTCTAATCAAGATAGTTTAGATTGATTATTAACTAAAAATAATATAAAAGCAACTAAAAAATATAAATGGAAAATGCGAAAGATGCTTAGGGAATCGGGAATAAACATTTTGATTCGAAATGTAATTATCGGCAAGTAATCGTTCGGTTAAAGAATTCGAGCCACCTACATGTTTAGAGATTCATCCTCAATACCTTTCGGAACAAGAGAATAAATATAAACGGTAAATAAATGAATTGTTTAACACATAGACAATACCTTTCGGAACAAGTCTATTTTGTATGAGTCTCAATCGATTAACCCCTTTCATTTCGGTTCAAAGAGTCAGTTAAAATAGATTATAAGATTGTTAGTCGTCTAGTCTATTCGGATCGTGATCGTCACAATAGAAAACACCATATTCAATTTGAAAACAAGTTTAACATTGAAGTGTCACTCTTCAATACTTAGAAATAGCCTCAACATGAATTTTCACTCTTCAATTGCAAGGTTGAATTGTCACTTTTCAACAATATTTCATTCCAAAGTTAAAATCAAAAATCGAATTTAAAACTAACTCATACAAAGTGAACAATCAAGGAGCACGATTATCACATACGAGTTCAAAGGTTCATCCCTTATCCCTAGCAAGTGATTTAGTTACTCATATCAAAAATAGCCTCAACATGAACTTGATTGCAAATCATCATTATTATAAAGAAAACTTACAAGAAATCCAATCGAAAATTAAGTTCGATACAAGTGCTAAACCGAGAATAAGTACACACCAAATGAAATACAAACTTCTCCAAAATTCCTTCTCCTAAACACTTCTTTCTCAAGATAAGTATTTAAGAAGGGGAATTAAGGATTAGAATGTTACATTATTATGAGAATGAATGAACAAGGATGATGAAATACAAGCCAAAGAGAAGAAATGGAGTGTTGGGGAAGAAATAGGGTCCAAAAAGACCCCAAAACCACCATAACTTTAGCAATGAAATGCTCCATATTTATAGCCAAATAATCTCTCTTTTTGCTGAGCATTGATAGCTGTAGGTCCCTCATTATGTTGTCTTGCACGCCATTGAAGAAGTTTGGCACCAACCATCACTAAAATGAGCTTAAAAATCATAAGTTGGCAGAAACAGGGGTAGTAGCGCCGCTACTAGGGGTTAGCGCCGCTACTATGCAAACAGAGGAAAGGTTGCCCCTGGCACTAGCTAGCTAGCGCCGCTACTGTGTCGGCAGCCTTGCATGTCATCACGGTTTTCGCTCGTTTGGGCTCATTTGGACTCGGAATTGAGTTCCGTTTTTTTCTATGCGTAGCTAACGAACCCCTCTATCCAATGATACTTGCAAACCACACTTTTTGCAAAGAATACAAATTTTATGAAATTTCCAACCTTTAAAGGTTCAGTAACTTGCTCAACTTTACGTTTCGGCCCCGTTTGGATTCATCCGAACTCGAAATCGAATTCAGCTTTTTCTCACTTGTCGCCAACTAACTTATCTAGGTAGTTGTTCTTGATTGGTCGAGTTCCGAGCTTAATCCAATCCTCACGGGATTTTCGACCTGCACACCAAAAACAAGAAGAAAACGGGAAAAATACACGAAAAACACATAAAAACCAAAATAGATCAAAACAAAATAAATTATAAAAATGAATAAAAACCAATAAAAAGTCCTAAAATGAGGGGAAACGAAGAACAAAACAATAACGAAAAATGCAACAAAAATAGTACAAACACCTTCCCCATGACTTGCAACTTCCAAAATCTTGTCCTGGCCTTCTTGTTCCCACCAGCCATAGCACTAGCTTCAACAACCAGTCTTTTCCCCATCTTAGTAGACAATAGATTTGGATAAGCTCTCTTAACTGAGAATCTACCATTAGGCATAAAAGAACACTGCCATTGATCTTTTGCTCTGGGATTTAGGGACTTGATCCTTATGATTTTCTCAGCATCTGCCTCTGTAAACAAAGCTGTGATGAGGTTTGTGTCCCATTGAACTCCACCTGCAAGCATCAGGTCCTTAACCCAGAAGAGGTTCCCATCCAGTTCCACCCTCAGTTGTGGTTTCCTGCAGTGCAACTTTGGAACACAGTTAGCTTCATTAAGTTTAGTACTCTGCCCATTTCTTATCACAATATTAACTTGCCTTTGTAAATCAGGTAAGAAAGTGGCCCAAGAGTTCCATACCAAGATGCACCCCTAGAATTCTTCCCCTCAAAGATAGAACAATCTTTAAAATATCTGCTTTTCAGCACTCTGCACATCAATAAATCAGGCTGTTCAATGAGCCTCCACAACTGCTTTAATATCAAGGCTTTGTTGAACAACTGCAAATCCACAAACTCCAGAACACCATCCTCCTTAGGTATAGTCAGCTTTTCCCAAGATAGCCAGTGCAAACACTGCTTCTGAGAATCCCCTCTCTTCCACCAGAATTTGGCCACCATCTTGCAAACCTCTTTACACAACTTCACTGGTAGAATGAAGCAAGACATCACAAAAACAAGTAAGGCACACAATACTGACTTCACCAAAGTATCTTTTCCTGCAGTTGAAAGAAAAGAATACTTTCAGCTACAAATCCTCTCCTCACAACATCCACCACAAACTGAAAAGTGTCAATTTTAGAAGCCCCAATCCCTAAAGGTAAGCCTAGATACCTGGATGACCTTTTGACAACTACACCATGAAGTATAGAAGATATACTGTTTTGCAAATTCTCAGAACTGTTCTTACTCAGAAACAAAGATGATTTATGCAGATTAACTTTTTGGCTAGTAAAGATTTGATACTTCTAAAGGATCTCCAAGAGCAATTCAGCATGAGTAATATCAGCTTTACAGAATATAAGGGAATCATCAGCAAAAAGTAAATGAGAAAGCATAGGCCCATCCCTATTTAGCTTAATACCCCTAAATAGCCCATCATTGATCTTGGATTTCAGATAAGCAGAGAACACTTCAGATACTAATATAAAGAGATATGGTGAAAGGGGGTCACCCTGCCTGATACCTCTAGAAGAAGAGACATATCCACGCACTTTGACATTAAGATTGAAAGAAAATGTAGGAGAGGAAATACAATTGACTACCCACTGAAAAAACTTCCCATGAAAACCCATTTTACACATGATTTTCCTAATACAATCCCATTCCACCCTGTCGTATGCTTTTTCCATGTCCAATTTCACAGCCATAAACACATTAGGGCCAGATATGTGTCTGTGTAAGAAATGGAATATTTCTTGGGCAATAACAACTTTATCCAACAACAATCTGCCTTGGACAAAAGCTGTTTGTTCTGGGCTAATACAAGTCTCTAAGTAGGGTTTAAGTATCTTAGCCAACAATTTAGCAATGATTTTATATAAAACCCCACAAAGGCTGATTGGCCTGAAATTTTTAAGAGCTTCAGGAAACAAACACTTAGGGATCAGGGTGATGATAATGTGTTTCCAATTTTTCAATAAATGCCCAGTTCTAAAAAAAACTACTTATAGGTCTGTATACATCATCTTTCACAGTAGACCAAAACTTTTGGAAAAAGAAGGCAGACATACCATCATCTCCAGGAGACTTCTTAGGGGCCATAGAAAACACAATGGCCTTGATCTCCTCCTCATCAATAGTTCTGATCAGATCATTGTTCAAAGCATCTGTTATAAAAACAAGAATATGTTGGAGCAGCTCTTCATCCCCACTGGACCCCTCTGAGGTGAACAATTTTGAACAGAAAGAGGAAATGTGCCTCTCCATGGTCTCTTGAGTATCACAAACTTCCCCAGCATCAGTAATGAGTTTAGAGATGGAATTTGTTCTTCTCCTCTGGGTTGTAAAAGCATGGAAAAATCTGGAATTTCGGTCATCAGCCTTAAGCCATAAAGCTCTTGATTTAGCTCTCCAAAACCATTCCTCGTCTCTAATAAGCTTGGTCAAGCTCTGATTTCAGACAACCCCACTCTTCCCAATCTCTTTCTCTCCCCTCCTCCCTCAACTGCTCCAATATTGATGTAAGCACTGCTATATCTTTATGCCAGGCAAGGAGGGCCATTCTGCTACTTTTGATTTTTTGGTGGACTTGGAACATTACAGACCCTTCTACCTCCACTTGCCATCCACTCTTCACTGCTTCCTGCACTCCCTCCAAACCAGCCCAACTACTGTTAAATTGGAACCTTTTACGACTTTTTCCCAACTCCTTATCAGTGTCAAAGAGGATTACATTTTGATCATAGGCTATTCTGAAAAAGTTAGAGGCCTCCATGTTTGGAAATTTAGTGAACCAGTCAAAGGACACATAGACTTTATCCAACCTCTCTTTCACATATCCATCTATTTGAGCCACCTCCTGCATCTCCATATTCATGATAAACTCTTGAAAACCTACAAAACTACTAGGGCACCTCCTCACTCCACCTCTTTTCTCCTCGTTTGATACTAAGTCATTCCAGTCACCTGCCATCAACCAGCAATCCCCCCATTTCCTTCTATTATCCTCAAGGAACTCCCATTGTCCTCCCCTCACCCTCCTATCTGTACTCATATAAACAAAGATGAACCATCCTCAGTTAGCCATCCCAGCTGCTTTCAATTCAGCTTGAAGACAGAATTCATTCCCTACAATTTGCTTGATCTCAACACAATTGTCCCACATCAACAGTAAACCACCTCTAGTCCCATTAGGACTCACCAAAAACCACCTATTTTGGTAGCCCAGCTTTCTGCACACTGATTTAGTAAACTGAATAGATTTCTTAGTCTCATATAAAAAGACAATATTTGGGTGGTGGATTCTTCTGGAATCCTTGATCTGGGAGACTGTAGAGGGCCCATCCAGTCCTCTCCAGTTCCACACCATGACCTTCATTGATCACGTTGGGGCCATTTGTGGCTGGTCTTCTCCACCAAAGATTGATCACAGTTACCCTTCTTCTTTTTCCCAGTAATATCCTCTACATCTTTATCACCTCCATCATAAATAACAAGAGCTCTACTCTTTTTGAGGTTTTTTGATTGTATTACACCACTGGCCTCTACAGGAACTCTTTGGAGTCTACTTGTTGAAGTGTCTTTTCTTTTCCATCCAGCCCCAGTCCTTTTCCTCATATCATATTTACATAGCTCTCCCACCTTAGTATCTATTATGATCTCCTTAGCCTGCACACAGTCTTCAATATCCATTCTGCTCCTAACATCATCCTCCACTGGTTTTGCCACATTGATAGATACAGGTTCAGTTGCCCCCACAAGTTTCTGGATTTCACCTTTCTTAACACTTGGACTACCCTTCTCCCCAATCAGTTGTGGAGTATCATCACCAACCTCATTACTTCTAATCATCTCTTGTTTCCCCGCATGAGATATAATATTAACAGAGATCAAAGATTCCTGAACTGGGTTGTGTATAGGTTGAGCAGCTTTCTCCCCTGAACCATCAAACTGCATACTTCTCACCCCATCAAATGTCTCAGAAGTCTTGAGCCACTCCCCAAACTGCCCATCAACAACACAGTTATTTTCAATGTCTACCAATCTCTTGTTGCAATTCCTGTCTAAGTGTCCAATCATCCCACAGTAGTAGCAAAGATTGACTAGCTTCTCATACCTAAATACCACCATCACTTTCTGGTTCCCAAGCTTTATGGAAGTACACCTGGGAATCGGTTCTTTCAAGTTTGTAGCCACCAGAATTTTCAGGAAGCTCCCTACATCACCACCAACTTTACAAACAACCACATTCTAAACTTTATTAAAGATTTTCCCCACCTTCATACCAACCTCAGTACTCATCCAGTTCAGGGGGACATTAAGAACCTGGACCCAAAGAGTGATCTCATCAAAGCAGCTATGTTTACTATGAAGCCCATGTAACCATTCCTTTAGGATTAAGTATTGGTTCCCGTACATCCAATTATATCCAACAACTACTTTCTTTTTGTCCTCTTGGAAAAGAAAAATAAACTGGAAGAAGTTCTCACTAATCTCTTTCACCTCCATCGAGTGTTGCATTCTCCAAATGGTACCCATGGTTTTCTTGACTCCCAGGAGCCCAGCATGCCTATCTCCCACCACTTTCTCGAACAAACTTCTGTTGCACTCCTCCTCGCTGGATTTGATATCATTTCCCGTAATCTCAGCCTCCCTCGATTCTTTTGACGATAGAGACATCTTACACAGTTTTTGCAGAGCCCCATCATCCCCCTCGCCTGCCTTGGCATTCCCCGGTGGGGGTTTTCCATATATAAAATTTCGACAACAAAAGTTACCCCCAAAAAAACCCTAATAGCGAAAGAACACAGCACCTCTGCATTCCAAACAACAATACCCACCCCAAAAAATAGAAAGAAACAGAAGAGAATGCAGAAAAAGAACACAACACACGTCGGAGTTCACCTCCCACCCAAGAGAATTAATCTCTTACCCAAGAGAATTTTGATCCCACCCGGGAGAATCCTAGGAATGAGTTTGACACAATTTAACAATTAGCAGTGACAAATTTTATTTTTTCACTAAAATATATCCTATTTTTTACTTTGTTAGTTTTCGTCCCAAAATTACATTATATGATAATTTTTTTCATAATTTGGAACTTAACAATGATAAGTTTTATTTTTATTTTTAATTTGTCTTATTTATCGTACTGTTAATTTGGTATTTGCCGAAATATATCTTATTTATGACGAATAAAAATGAACTTATAAAATGTCATTTTGTATTATAAATATTGATTGTAATATATTCAATAATTTATACATTTGGTATTGATATAAATATATCTATATTTTGTAGCCACCATTTTATAATAAATTATATACAATGATCAAGTATATTCGACTGATTAGATTTGAGTAAGGAGAAAATTTTCATAAATAATAAGAATAAAATGTACTTTTTATAAATTTAATATATAATTTTATCGTATTTAGTTATTTATTTATATATGACATACATAGTTTTAATAAATATAATATGAACATAATTAACATGTAATAGTTAATAAATATAAAAATTGTAAAACCATGTCATATACATTGGAATAACTTAGTGGTAAGAGTCACTTTGAGATTTAAGAGGTCACAGGTAATCCCACTGTATGCAGAATTTATAAAATGTCAATATGAGTTGTGTGGAAGCTTGTTAACTAGGCCTTCCAATGTGGGTACAGTGGCGGATTGTGATAAATAAAATATTCTTTTAAAAATAAAAATACTTCATTATTTTTTTTTCCGGTGAAATTCGTCATTATATGTTAGTGTTTAAATGACGAATATTTAAATTTGTCATATAAAGATATATTTAAGTGACAAAAATTTGATTCTAAAAACGACAACTACGTCACTATAGGTTAATATTTAGATGACAAAATATGAGTTCGTCATTTAAATTCGAACTTTTAATGACGATTTAAGAATTTCAATGACGAATTTTTTATATTAAAAGTGATGAGATAGACGTCACTAAAACTAATTTTTTAATGACAAATCATAATAATGTCACATAGACATTTTGTGACGCGGCTACGGTGACGAACGCTGCGACGAAATTTTTTCGCATATGCTTTTAGTGACAAAAAATAGATTTTTTACGATGAATATTTTCGTCACAAAATATCAAATTTCTTGTAGGGAGAAATATTTACAATAATGATTATATTAAATTAGGCAGGTTATGATCTAGGTTGACTGGGGCCGGATCAATGTTCAGGTCGACCAAGTCATTTCGTCGTGTCCACTGCCAACTCGATCAACCTGAAAGGAAAATAAGGCGTGATCGAGCAACATAACTAGCTCAATAAGGAGACATGTTGTGCGATTATTCGCCATAATAACATATATGATTATATAAGTATGAATATGAATAAACTGGTTTCATCTGTCTCAAATGTACTCATCCATCGGATACATATGATACTTTCCACTCGACAACGGACGACTATATCGTGTGTACGTACTCTCTATTTTAATTTGGTGCCTGCTTTTGCTCTGGATTTCAATTGACTCTGTGGTGCAGGTGAGGGGGGTCACTTTCCCCTCGTAGTGTTATTGTTGTACCAAGACCGGTGACTTCCACACTGACACCTTTTTCCATCTGTTTTTCGAGAGTGGGGTTGCAAGGATATTGTGGGACAATTTTTCCACTTACACACATATATACCTCTTCTCACCATAAACAGTTTCTTTTTTCTCTTGAGTATTTTCTCACAACGCACACACATTGGACACGTGGGCTTCCTCATTCTTTGTTTGATCCTGTATTTCATCTGGACAGAGAGGAATACTCGAAGCATAGGACTATTACTTTTACGAGGTCTCACATTATTTTCAATGTTGATCGACACCTCTCCCTTCTCATAGTTGTGGGCAGACTCACTCCTAGAGATTGGATAAGTTGCACGTTGCCCCCCACCTCCCCAATTCATGTTGCCTCCACTGCCGCTTGTCCAAAGCCCACGACCCACAACCCAGAGTCGTTGTTTGATTGAGACCCAACCCCCCGATGGTTAAGCTGACACATATGGATCCTTTGGCTGACTCATAGTAGCCGCCTTCGGGCCTCTACGAGCTATGATGCAGAGATCCAGGCACTTCAGAGCGGTCTCAGGCTTCTATATCTATCTCTAGTCACATATTGATTGAGCTGGATGCTACCACTGTCGCCACCCTCTTGAACTCAGGCCACCATGGCATATGGCAGATACAACACCCGCTCATGCGCATCAGATCCACGCTCCAGTCGGTTAGTCACTAGATCTCGCACATTTTTGAGAGAGGAACCGCCTCACTGACTTTTTAGCTAGGATTGGCGCCTCCACCTACTAGAGGGGATCTTTTTGGCTAGACAATGCCCCGTTTCGCATCCACACTCTTGTGCGGAGTGACCTGGATGGCTACCCCCCTTTCAGATTTTGGTAGCCTTTTAGTTTTTAGTTGCTTAGTTTTTTGTGTGTTATTCTTGTATTGCAGGTCCTTTTGCGTGTCAGATTGCTTGTCTGGGCACCTTTCAACCCAGGTTCAGACTTCCCTTTGTGGGTGGATTTTTTTTTTTTTTTTTTTAGGCTTTCTGTATTTAGTTGGACATGCGTAGAATTTTGTAAATTTTGGCCCATTTAGGGTTTTGACTATGTACAGGTTGGGGATCCTGCCTTCATTGCCCATCCTTTGGGGTGTTTCTTATTAAACAGAGGTGAAGCTGATCCTCATTTAGGAGACACTGGAAGGTCAAGAGCTGATTATACTGAAACGTCTTGAGCTTATAGTTTTGTGTTTCTTGTTCCAACTTGATACATGAGGTCATTGGTTGGGCCATGTTAGGAAGGAGATAGCGAGGGGGCTGCTGCTCGTTCTACGGCTCTTGGTTAACCATAGTGCCTTAATTGTTTTGTTTGGATGATTCGGGATTAAGGTCATCCAAAAGCTCTCTCAAGTTTTTTAGAATGAATTTTTCTTTCGGAGAAAATACACGTCGACTCCTGGTACGCTATAACTCAAACAGAAAACACTTCACAAGCACCAATGAGGAACGAAGAAACTAGAAACGTGTAAAAAGCACAAAAAAGACACATAACAACTAGACAAAACTCATTACTCCTTCGGGGGTCGTCATTACTCTGTTGGGGGTCTTTTTGTGTTGTTTCTTTTTGTGTGGTTTAGTTCGGTGGTGCTTAGGTCTCATAGCTTCGTCTATGCCGTTAGTACTTTGTTGGTGTTTGGTCTAGGCCACCTTGATGGTGTGGTTCTCCATTCGTTTTTGTAAGGACTAGTGAGTCCTTCGATTGTACTTTTCCTTATTGTTATGAGATTAATATCGTCTGGAAACAAAAAAAACAACTAGACAAAGCACCAAACAAAGAGAAACACGAAAACAAGAATGCAGAAGAAACAAGAGAAACACGAAAAACAAAATGAATCAGCGCTACAAATGAGTCCTATACCTTCCTCGGCAACAACGTCATTTTGTTGTAGTTATTTTTATCAGGTTAAATCTATATATCTAATCCCCGGGTTGTATCGCAAGAAAAGTTAACAGAATTTTTTTATACGAATATTCAAACACAAAAAGAGAAAGTAATACCTAAACATTAATTCAGATGGTTTGGTTTTCATTATTAATTAATGGTTCCAAGAACGATGCAATTGCTCAAATTTTATATTCCAAACAAGTTTCAAACGATGATATAGAAGCTAGAGAATCGAGGATAATCATTTCTGGTTTCAAATACAATTATCGGACAAATAATTGTTCAGTTAAAGGACTTTAATAAGCTACTCGTCTAGAAATTTATCCTCAATAACTTTCATAATAACATAATAAACATAAACGACAAGGTAACGACCCAATTAACACATAGGCAATACAGTTACTTAAACAAGCCTATATTATATGAGCCTATATTAAACAACTACTCCCCTCTCGGTTCTAAAAGTTGTTTAAATGGATCAGAAGAGAATGTTCACCTCATGCGAGCCTAGGTTCAACATCGTCCCCTTTCTGTTCTAAAGGTTATTTACCTAGAACATGAACAATCATGAAATGTTAATATCCAAACGACTCACATAAATTAAAAAACCAAAGAGCACGATAATCACAAACGAATCATAACAATTATACCCTACCCCTAGCAAGGTAATTTAGCAACTCATATTGAATTCAATTCTAAATACCAAATCAATCTTAAACATCACATCCATAGACAAAATGAAAGGAATGCTTACCATTAATTTGGACACGAAAGTTGAACCCAAAGTAGAAGCCAAAATGATTCTTGGAGTGTCACTCTCCAAGGTACCCAAATCCAAAAACTAGAGAAAATGTTTAAACTTGAGAGAACTAAAACTGCGAATTTGGAATTGTTTTTCTAACTTTGAGCATCAGTTCCAAAAAAATAGATTAAAAACGAGTCAAAATCTTGTCCAAAGTAAGATTTTAATATTTGAGGCCGCAGACGCGAGACCCGTCGTGGGAACGACGGGTCTAGGTGTCAAATGTGATCTAGGTATCACGGTCGCAAGGCTGGGCATGCATTGGAAGTCTGCTAGAGTTTCGTCGGCACGTTGCTAAAGATGTGGTTGCAGAAACCACGACAGGCAGTCGCCCGCGCGATGTCTGCGGAGACCTGTGCGTTGTGTTGTGCGTATGTGCGATGTGTGCAGAGGCCTGGGCCTTGTGATGCGGGAACGAATGGGTCTACTTGGGTGTGGCCTAGGATGGGTTGGGCGAGGCTGAGAACAAGTTAGGCTAGGTCTTAACGCACGGGTGCGGGCTGCTAGTGCGACTATCCGCCTCAGGCTCGTAAGAGCTCGTTCGAACTCGAGATTGAGTTTCGTCTTTTCCTACTCATCTAGGAAACAACCATCTAGAGAATTATGCTCACACGACCAGGACGACCATTTTCTTTTTAGATTAGTTGAAATTATAAAACCCAGTCGACGCTCTTACACATCTCCAATGACAAGAATAGTACACGAATGTGTGGAAAACAAGAGAAAAAACAAAAAATGTAAGATAAAATAAAATAAATCAAGAACAACAAGGTGGACAAAAAAAAACCTAATAAAAATTTAAAATGAGGGAAAATACTTGCAAAAAAATAACGAAAATAGTAACAAAAACGGGACAAATAGCACGCGTGACATGAATCTTTATAATCATCCAACTGAAAGTTTGTGCTGGTGATTCTTATAATTAATCTCGATAGTGTCATCAGTTGGCGGAGTCCACACTTTGATTAAATTTTTTCACTAACAAAACAAAAATGGAGGTCATAGAATTTTAAAGTTAGCTATAATTTTAAATTTGTTTCTCAAACAAGTATAATTTTTAATTGACGATTTCTAGATATGCCATTATATATGAAATAAAGGAAACTAATTAATTAACATGCATATATAATTAATATACATAATATCACATAAAGAAAATAAATCTACTATTATGGTCATTAATTAATGAATATCAACATATAAGAAAACTATCAGATAAAATCTTCTGGTTTTCCTAACCCACATAGAACTCTCACTGATGCATAATTCTTTTCCAAATTGGCTTTCTTGTCCAGCAAGTCCTCACCCATCAATGCCGGAGTGGTCGTCGATGTATGCCAGAAGCTGCCACAGCTCGCCGTGAGGTGGCCAAAACACCCCCGTCGGTGGTCTGCCAACATGCGCGTAGCTCGCGCTGGGTGGCACACGGCTGTGTGCTGCATCGGATCTGCCCATAGTTCTTGGCTTCGTGTGTGGCAAGCTCTGCATAAAAATTCTGCGTCTGGCTGGTGCGCGTCACCCTGCGACGTCCACTTGTCGTGCAATGTAACGCGTTGCTCGTCACTCGAATGTACCACGCGTGGCCATAGCGAAGTTCGTGTTGCTAACCGCTGCGTATCGCCAGGCATTATCGCGCCTTGCCCTTGGCTCCTCCTAAAGAAACTCGTGGCACCCGTTCACTGCGCCTCGCACATGATCTCATCTGTCTATCGCAGTGGTCTAGTCGGTCGCCTTGCGACTAGAGGCTGCCGCATGCTCGAGCGCCTTGGGATCGTCGATAACATGTTGTTGATAGCCCACGCGTAGCCTTGCATGGCCGAGTTGTGACGCCACGATGTTCTAGGGTCCAGTTGGTCGTTGATGCTAGTGGTCTACCGGTTGATCTGTACACGATCACGATCAAAATACAATATTACAAATAAATACATATTATATTCTAGATCCACGGATGGATTTACATATTCGTATAAGAAAGCAATAAATTTATTCAGTGTCCCATTGGGCGCATAAATTTTTTGCAATCATTCATCCCAAAATCCTCGACATGTCCGAGGACTTACGAACAAGAAACACGTTATTAATCACATACGACCATAACAGTAGATTACACTACTCCTGTAAAACCAATGTTATGTATATATAATCTAATTGATGACTACGCTTGAACACACAGTCACAGAAGTCGAAAAATTTGAACTTTGCACAAAACGAATTAATCATGGACTCTGATACCACTTGAAGGGACCGGTAAAGATCATTGTATTTCTGATAGTCATGAATTAAATTATAAAATTTAAACATATGCATAGCATAACTAAGGTTTAGTATAGAATACTTACCTTCTTAAAATTCGCACACTCAGAGATATTGAAGATTTTTGTTGATGGGGATCGATTGATTCCACTTTCACAGAAAAAGAACGTCAATTTTGGATAATCTGGATGGTCGAGCGGGTTGGACAAGCTCACGCAAGTGCATGCACTGTAGTGTGCGAACAATCTCATTCATGGACTGCGAGGGTGCAGTTGGGATGATCGTGCATGACGCGACTATTCGTGGTTGAGGACGCATCGTCTGCAGCTCTAAGAATTGCGTACATCACGCTGCATGGCTCGAATGTTTGGCGGTGGTCGCGGTGGTCAACGGAGCCTTGTCAAACTCAGATCCTTCTGCTGTATTACCTGACACCTCTCCAGTTGTCTTCCTGGGCAACAAGCTCGGAGACGGCTCGATGGAAACTAGGGCCGATCTTATGTGTTTAACGTGTGGCATTGTATCCAAATCCCGAAAGATAATCAGTTTATACAGGCTTACAACAAAGACCCTAAGAAAATAATAATGTGGGCTTCTCAAGTCTTGGGACTAACTGTTGGTGGAGCCCACTATGCTCAATGCCTTAAATAATATTTCGGTCCACTAAAGAAATATTATTGCACTACTTTATTATCCCTGATTTACATTAGAAGCTACAATTAAATTATTTAAATTACCTCCCCATGTTTAAGATGTAATGTCCATCAATTAAGTTTCTCACAATCAAATTAATTCATATCTTGTGCCGAAGCTAGTACCACTTAAATCATTATTATTATGTCGTTACTTAACCCACCTGTAAATTTTAACATAATAATCCTTCAAGTACTCAGTTTAAGTACATCATCACAATAACGCATATGGTGACCATAAATAGCCGAACAACAGACCATGCATGAAGTATCACTACCCAACTCACCTAGACTAAAAGCAGTGTCACTACATACATGTGCTTGTTTATATCTTACTGGTTAAGAGAACATAGTAATAAAACGAACTACTCATCTCTGGGATCCATTCAAGACACAAGTATACTAGTGCAACTATTCAGTCAAGACCAATTGTACATTTGACACTACAACTGTTCCGATGGTTTGCTTATTTCCATATAGGTTGTGGACCAATTATTTATGTTTCATGAGTTACTGATAAAATAATCTTCTGTACATTTGTGACGAATCATTTTATCTAAATGCAAAACAACAAAACATGGAACTTGTTTAATCAAACGCGATTTTCATTCAACACCAATTATGTAAATATCATCCAAAACAAATCTTTTAGTATAAACAACAACTTGCATCAGTCTCTTTTAAGGAATCTTCCCTAAATCTTATATAGGTATTTAACCAATATCATATATCTTTTAAACTACATAAGCAAGATTAAACTTCGTTGGACCAACCATACCTCAGCGCATGGCTCACATCGGTCCACTGGCTTTGTCCCATGCTAAATAACTCATATATATGGTCGAAAGTATTTATGTACCTTGAAGTTAGGCGATACTTTCCTTGATGCTCTCCTAGAGCATGATGTTGAGGATTTCTTCCGGTCTCCCAGCTTCTTGAAGAGACTTGTCCTAGCGGCTTAGGAATTCATGGAGAGCGCCGTTGAAAATTTATATGCTCAGGCTAAGGCCTAAGGCTTCACCATTGAGTTCGACTATGACGCTATCGAGCTTCAGCTTCCTAATAATCTTGCATCGTATGAAGAATACCCCATCCTCTCTTTAGACCATGTGTGATGGACTAACACACTTGCGAACTATCTATCCCAACGCGGCTTTGAGAAGAAGATCAATTTGCCTTATGTTCCTCTGGTGTCTAGCCTATTACCCCAGTAACACCCGAGGAAACTCAGGCTATCTTGTATGAGGCGATTGTAAACCCCTCGAGTGGTCCTGTTGACGCTTCAACCTCGTACCCTGAGGGCGCCGAGACGACCCTAGCCCCGCCTTCTTAATTGTCCTTCCATTTGTCCTTTTTATTATAATTATTTTCCCTTTGATTGGGATGTTGTTCGATGTGTTTAGGACTTGTTTGCTTCAACTGTGTCGGCTCACAATTTTTTTTTCCATTTTATTGGAATGAGACGTCCTTGTGTTCTGCTCGTATATTCGTGGCCTTCATACTTAAGAAAAATTGTTGTGAGTTTAATGTTATTGTGATCGATCTGTTGAGAGTATTTTTACCGGAGTAGAATCGAAAGATTCATTCCCCGGGTCGTATCGCAAGGAAGGTTAGCCGGATTTAATCGTACGTATTCTATCACGGAAAATAGAAAAAATCCTAAACACTCTATTTCAATGGTTTTGGTTTTAATTATAACTAGTGACTTGAAAACAAATG
>CACSLK010012206.1:1042484-1056804 GCA_902706635.1 Striga hermonthica | reverse complement strand
AAGGAATAACAAGTGAAATATCCACTAAAGCACAGCTTAAGTATATAACACCAACACCTTTATCTGTCAGCAGATTACGGCAAACGCCGAGCTCCGACTTCGGCGAGCTTGACCAGCAACGGTGACCTTAAGTCGCTAGCCACCACCCACAAACCCAGCTCCGACCTTCGACTGCCCTCAGCTCGTAACCTCCGTGCGGTGACCCTCAGCCAGCGACTTCAAACTCATACTCCGGCGATTTCGAGCTACCAACACTTGAGCCCCGTTCGACCTCAAATCTCTAGCCACAGCGAGCCTCACCTCCGAGCTCAAGGCTTTGAAATTCAGAGACCACCAAGCCAAGCCCGATTTCCAGCAACCGAGCTCTGTTCGGGCTCTATTTGAGACCACCTCAGCCCCGCCTCAAGCTGAACCGTGAGCTTGACTTCCGGAAACGTGACGGCTCTAGACTTCGGTTCTTCTATTCTCTTCTGGTGAATTCAAATTGTCTCGTCCCAGCTTTTTCAATCGACAAGGTATATTAGCTAAACTCCGGCTTGTTCATTTCAATTAAAGTTATCTTGAGTTGGAGATTTGTGTGTCGATTGAATTGGCGGAGTTGTTAAAGATTGGGAATCGTTAATTGTTATTAAATCGGGAAATTACATTGAAAGTTGATAATCTATTGTCGGTTGTGCATATTGGATATTGGATATTGTTGTTGTGTTTGGAGACACGTCTTGTCGGACGTGTCGGGAATATTTTGTAGGAAATTATTGGAGAAGCAACCGACTACCAAGAGTTCACCTCCGACCACCCGACCTATGTTGCCGAGGGCCCAACCTCATTTGTCCATTCCACCGGACGAGACGCCAATTGATACTCGGTGATTATTCACCGTGTTGAGTACGCACTTCCTTTTCTTTATTTTCTTTTTCTCTTTGTTTCTTTTTATGTGCCTTAGTGTTTATGTGTTCATTTTTCTTTTCTTTTGTTTCTCGTGATTTTATGCTGTTCATCAAATGAGCTTATATGATCTTGTTGTCCTTCCTTATACTTTGTTAGTTAAGCAATAAGGACATTGCTTTGTTTGAAGTATGGGAGAGAGTTTTTTCTTGATTATGCATGCTTAGGTGGTGATTACTTTGTCTTAGGTGTTTATTTTCGTTTTATGTGTCTTGGGGTCGGGTTATGTGTTAGTGTTGTGTGTTTTTGCCGATTCTCCCTCGTGAAGTTCGATGCTTGGTCAATTTGTTAACTTTTATTGGATAAATTGTTTATGTCGTTTTGAACTATCTTGTTTAATGCCTTGTAATGATTCGAATTCAGGTAATTCTAAGTAAATAAAGATTCGTGAATGTGGAACGCATGATGTAGATTTACGTCTTGTTTTGTCCTTTGCAATGCCCGATTGGTCATACTTTGAACTTGCGTGTTTTGAGGTCTCTTGTGTAGCATATATGTATTCTCACTTTGTACGCTCCGTGACATTTTTTTTTTTTTGATCATATGTTGGGTGAAGTTCACGTTGTTGTATGAATTTGTTGCCCTCTCTAAAAAAAAAGTAATAAAAAGTGAGTATAGCGGGGTCGTACGGATTACACTCCTCTTGTTTTAATTTATTTCGGTGAATTATAATATTGAGTGCGGGAAACCGGTCTAGGGAACTCGAGTTGATCCCTCGAGGTTAAACCTAGATAATATTGTTCGGAAATCCTCGTTTGGAAAAAATGACTCACGGAAAAAATATATATATTGGAGTTCATGGGAGTTTGAAGGATTAAACTCCACTTGAACCGGTTCGTCTATTATAAATAGACCGGGACAACGAGTACGGGAAACCGGCTTAGGAGGCTCGAGGAAATCCCTCGAGACTATACCTAAGTAATAATCATTTGGATAACTCTCATTTGGAAAAATCGGCTCTTATTAAAAAAAGATAAATAAGAGAGAGAAACATTCATTTGTGCCTTGGATTTTCTTGATATGTGAGTAGGCCCTTTTGGTCCCATGATTTACGCAGAGGGATGGAAAAAATAGAGCAAAATCGAACAAGTTTATGATTCGTTATTTGTTGGGACATCGATGTGTGTGTGTTCTCGAGTAGATTTGTAAAAGTATGCTTGTGATGAGTCGACTATGTGTGGTGGAGCATTGGACGGTTTTGTTTTGTATGATTCTAATTTGTTGGAGGACGCATGCTCAAATTTGATGTTACTTTAAGAATTGCGGGTAAGATGAACTAGGCTTAGCTTGATGAGTAATGAACAATTAAATGAATTTATCTTTTCAAAAGTTAATGATATTGTTTGCTTGAGGACAAGCAAAGAACTAAGTGTGGGGGAGTTTTTTGTTATGTTTTTGTGTGTTTTTCGTGCGTTTTTATTTGCTTGAGTCGAATATTTTTAGGTTCGGTTTATGTGTCCCGGTCCATTTTTGTTCGTTTTTGTAACTTTTCGTTTTTGAGTCGTATTCGTGTGTCTTTCTATCTCCTTTGTGCGTTTTGGTGTTTTGAAGGCCCAAAGGAAAGGAATCGATTAAGAGAGCAAGTTTCAAGTCAAACGGAGTCCCGTGCTACGAGTTGGAGCTTTAAAAGTCGAAAGTCATCGAAAAAATCCGATGATCCAGCTCAAAGTTCGCGGGCGCGAACACAATTTTACGAGCATAGGCCATTTCGCAAGCTACCAGCAAGAACAGAGAAGAAAATTAGAGCCCGCGAAAAAGCACCTCTATCCCGCGAAAGAGCCGTATCCCGCGAGTTCGGAGTCCATGTAGTGTACCTATCCCGCGAGTTTCCCTATCTATCCCGCAAGTTTTCCTCATATTCCGCGAATGTGTGCTATCCTGCGAATCCCACGTATCCTGCGAGTTCCACCTCACGCACCCTGCGAAAATGCACCTCTAGCCTGCGAATCTCACGTAACCCGCGAGTTCTACCTTGCTAGCGAAATTACCTAGCGAAAATAAAGATCTATCAAGCGAGTTCAGCCTATCTTGCGAGTTTCTATCATTAAATATGTGTGTTTTTAGTGTGTGTTTGTGGTGTAGCTATAAATAGACATCTTGCTTTGTAATTTGGAGGAATTCCTTATTTGCTAAATTTTTCTTTTTGGTTTTTGCTCTCTTCTCTCTCTATTTTTCTTCCTCTCTCTAAGGGCTTAAAGACCCTATTTTTATTGTAATATTTATCCATCAAGATTACAATTTTTTGGCTTATTTCTTCTCGTGGATGCACTAGGAATTGGATACTTCGTTTAAGGTCCATGATTTCGTAAGTCTTGCTTGTCTTTACTTGTTGGATTTATTCTAGGGTTAAGATTGGCACGTCCATGAGTCGATTATGCTATCATCTTCGTAGGCTAGGGATTATGTGATATCGTTATTGATTGTGTGAGCGAGAATTGATTGAGAGGTTAATTGATCACGAGTGACTTTCGCTTGGTTGCATATTCTCGAACCTATGAGTACCTTCTTTCCATCTCGGGTCTAGGAGTACCTTGTTATATTTCTCTTTATTTTTCTTTTCTTGCAATTTGAGGACTTGCTTGCGATATAATTTGAATCTTGCTCTCGTTTAGTTTAAATTACATTCTTAGCTTAACCCAAACCCCAAATTACGAGTAGAGTGTTTAGGATTTTATTTTCTTTTTCTTGTGTGAGTCAATCGTTGCTTGAATCCGTGTCCGAATAGTCTTCCTTTGAAAACGACCCGAGTCCGGGTAACTCAGTTACCAACTACCCAAAAACACTACAAACACCTTCGAGTTTTCTGCCCGAGTCTCCTAGGCCGGTTTCCTGTACTCATTGTTCGTCTCCACGAACATTAGTGGTCAGAGCACTTGGAGTATAATCCATTCGGCTTCTATATATTTTTTTAACAACAAATATTCACAACTCTAACAATCTTCACCTCCAATTCTTAACCCGCAACTCCTCAACGTCATCATTACGAGGTTATCAGTAAAAATCAAATAAGGCTCGAAGGGGGTGACTAGTGAATGTTCTTTTTGGAAAATGAAAAAAAAAAAAGAAAGAAAATACAAGGAATGTTCAATCATTTTCACATTCACAATCCAATCAAATCATTTCAAAGTAGACTCAAGACAAATTCTAATTGACAAGTATTCCGACCAATGTCTCACAAGAAAAAAAATGAATGTGGCTCAAACCTCACAAGGGAGATAGGTATTAATAAAAACAGCCAAGTAATACATCAAAATGCGACACTCATGCTCATCATCGTAACTTTTCAACCAGTTAACAATTATTAATCAATTTTACAATACACCAAGGTCCAAACTCAGAAAACACAAAAAAAACCTCAATACTAGACCGGTCCACCAAGCAAGAGAAAGAAACAAACACAACCTAAAACCAAAAAACTACACCTGGTCAACCAAGTAGCCACATAAAAGCATTCAACCCGCACTTAAAATCAGACAATGTCTCCATTGTCGATCCTCAGTGAAAGAGAGTTGTACCACATAATCAAATGTCTCAAACAAAATGCACTATGCAAAACAAAAGAGAAAGAGAAAGAAAAACGTACAAAGCACAGTGACAAGTCACTGTGCTTCCGGTGGTGGAGGTGGAGGGTGGCTGCTACCCGAACTCCAGCGGGTATCCCATTGTTCGAAGCGGCTGTCCAAATCGTTTCACTACTAAAATTTCTTTGCTTTCCAGGTATCCCATCGGCTATCATGAGCCGTCTAGTGCTCCTCGTTAGTTCGGATGAACTTGTTCCATCGGTTGGTCTACTCTGTCCAACGCTCGCCAATTTTCTATTATTGCTCACCGTTGTTTGGTAACAGCCTCTCGAAGTGAGCTGGTCTCCCACAATCTCACCAACATTTTTTCCCACTGGATATTTGATCTTCATGTGGATTTAGACTCGTCCTCCTCATGATAATGTTGTACGAAGATTCTGCTCCAACAACCACAAACCTCACCATTCTAACTTTCCTCATCAAGTCCCATCAGCATTACCTCTCCTCCATTAAAACCATACAAAGCTGTAGCGACTAGCTTAAGCTCCAAGCTCAGCTCCCTATTAATCTATGAAAAGAAGTCATAAAACATAATATCAACCGAGCTACCCATATCGATAAACACCCTCTTCACATCGAACCCAACCACTTCTGTCATGATCCAGCGTGTCATTATGGGGCAACAGCACCCCTTCAACTTCCTCTGCTCGAAAACTAATTTCCAGCATTCATATCGTAATACTAACTTCCTCTCTTCTCCTTTTCACCGCTCGAACATGCGGCCTCTTGGCGTTATTCGAATATCTATCTGCTGGCCCACCAGAAATCATGTATATGGTGCCCCTCTTCATGGGGCCCATGCCTCCTTGCTCTCTTTAATCTCTACTCCTCTGCCTTCTCTTCTCCTTGTTACCCCTTCGACCACCATGCTTCTCTCGACCCTTCTCCTCATCCTCATCATCCCCATCACTCATTTCCACAGAATCCTCCCTGCACTTTCTTCTGTCTTTCCTCCTAGCCTGATCGCAGTACACAACTCTTTGCGGTTCTCTACTCGAATAAGGCACTCGACCTCACCATTAAGATGCTGACAATCATCCGTTATGTGACCATAATCCTTGTGGAATTGGCAGTACCTCCTCGAATTCGGCAGCATCGGCCCTTCTTCATCTCAATCACCACTAGGACCTTCCCCATTTTAACATTTAGCTGGGTGAAATTATGAAACCTCTTTTTCTCCTGCAATAGGTTGATCCTTACATCTATCCTCATGCCCTCGATCCTGCCAACCATGCTCCTCTATCTTGGGCGATCCTCTTCTTGGTGATTCACCCTTAGACGAGTTTTCCTTCCATTTCTTCGCCTCCTGACGAGTCATCTCCTCCAACTTAGTAAACTCCGCTTCCTTCTCCTCGAGGTTGATATACTTCTTTCATCGCTTCAGCACCTCATCATATGTTTTAGGGGTTTTGGCCAAAGATGTTCGACAAAGTCCTGCTCGAAGACTCCTTATCAGCCAGCCTGCCATAACCTCGTCCGAGGCAGTTGGGTTCTCCAAGCACATCTGATTATATCATGAAACATATTTCCGCAGTGACTCATTCTTTCCCTACTTCATTGCCATCAAAGTCAAGTACGTCTTCTCTTGAGCCACCGTCCGAATACTGATTTGTCAATTTTTCAGCAAAGTCCTCCAAATCCTTAATCGACCCCAAGGGGAATTAATGAAACCAATCGAGCGCACCATCCCTCAAAGTCCACAAAAAGCACTGAAACTGACTGGGTCAGAGTACCCGTGCAAAACCGCCAATTCTCAAATATACTCACATGCCTCAACGAGTCGGATGACCCATCGAACACCAAGTTTGTCTCCCTAAAATTTACTAGTAAAGGGGATGCCAGTATCTCCCTTGAGAACGGGTGTCCTCGAGCATGTCTCTCTGTTCAGCCATCCACCTTGGCCTGCAACTGACGCAGCTTCTCTGAAATCCTCTTCACCTCTCGATCTCGTCCATCCCCCTCCCCCCGTATCTTTAAATGTCTTCCTCTGTGTTATGTTGTCCTCCCACCACGATCGTCGGCGCAGTCGCAGCTCGAGAAGTTTGATTCATCACTTGTTGTACCTGCTGCCGTGTTGACCATCATATGCTCCATCTTATGTCTGGCCATCCTCACCACCTGTTGACCAGGTTGCTGCTCCTCTCTCGACAGCACCACCAACTGCGCCACCGCTCCTAACGGCTGAACCCCGACAATATCTGGGTACATCAGTGCTGGAGTCGCCATCGCCTGCGTCACCCGAGTCTCCTCAGCATGAATCGAGCCTATATCCATCATGGGGGTCGCCGATGGAGCTCTTAAACTTTGAGAAATAGGTGTTGGGGTCACCGAAGTCTGCAAAAGTCCAGAGAAACTCGGAGTAGGGACTTCTTTGAACGGCCTCATCGTTGTCCAAGCCTCATCGGACGACCGTTGTAAATTGATTCTGGAAATTTCGTCCGCCATAGCCACCAAGCTCAAAGAGCCTTAGCACACCACTTTTCGAACGAAAGGTCCCACAGACGACTAAATGGTAATGCAAAACTCTTCGACCGGCTAGAAATCAGCTCACCTTCTTCCTTATTGCTGATAGAATGTCAGTACATGCAAGAACTCTCACACCATAGAGGTTTTTGGGTAAAGAGCCTCCGATGCTTAAGTTTGTGTTTGCTTTAATCAATTCTCTGTGTTTGCTTTAATCAATTCTCCACAGTACAAATGGGTAAATCGTGTTCATCAAGTAAAGCTCACCTCTACATATACGGGTGAAATACCTACCTAGGAGCTGCCCAGATTTGCTGAGCTGACTGCCCGGATATGCCCTTCCGTACGCACACAGTGTGCGTGTGTCAGAGGCGGCTATCGCCACTATCGCCCTACACTAATCATTCTACGTCATGTGTCCTCTGCATATGGGGTAAATATTTCACTGAAATTCCATTGAAGGCTCTTACATTTGACCGTACCTGGGTCGATCTTTGGGGGTTACTTCCAGTTTATAAAGTGGTCAATCAAATGAACCTTTTGCTCGATGAGTCGATCTTCGACCAAATCCCACAAGGGCCTGAGATTGACTCATTCTCTTTGTATTGGAATCTTCCATATTCTGCTTTCGTGGTGTTCGACCGCAACATTCTGTTTGAATTTTCTCAACTAAGTTGGCCTTTCTGGTTCAAACTCCTTCGACCGGCCTGATTGATCAGTTTACTCCTTTGAGTGTAATATCCCATATCACCAGGTCTTGGGCTTGCTTAGGGTGAGTTTCTTGGGGTTCTTAGAGTGGTTGGTTGAGAGGAAAATTAGGGACTACGGTTTAGACTCTGTCTTGGGGTCCTTGAGCTAATGAAAACTAGGTCTTAGGTCTTAGTGATTTCTTGGCTAGGGCGACTTCAAAAAGTTTGTATGCACACTTAGGAAAATAAACTCCTTTTTCTTCTCTTCCTATGTTAACTTTAAGAAAAGTTATTGATTAGGTAAATTTATATGATTAATGAAAAAATTTGCAATTTATAGATGAGAACATCTATTTATCTTTTACTAAGAAATTTTTCTTAAATTAGGATTAAATTCCAAGATTAAAAAAAAACAAAAAATTGAGCTTAAATAATTGTAAAACGTGCTATGATTTTCATTATGAAAAGTGGGACGTTACAAGAGGAGCTTATTTCTTGAAGGACATCGATGGGACACCCATGCCTAGGTCATGGAATGTCATGAATTTTAAGAAATATTATGCTTGATTTTTTTTTTCTTTTTGACTCTCGATAGAATAGGCTACACTTGTTGATGTTAATGAAGATATGTAGTGTTACTTTATCTTGTTGTATTCTATGTGTTTGACCTCAGTGGCAGGTTACGATTCAGTTTTTCAAAGTCCCACCATGACTGAAGCCTCTAGGCATGGTGGTTGATCCTAGTGTTGGAGTCGTAGAGGAAAAAAAATCCATCATGATTAAGGCCTTCGGGGATAGATTATAGCTTGTTCGAACAAACCCAATGGCGGGTTTGGCAAGTGTAGAAGAAAAAATCCATCATGATCAAGGCCACCGTGTTGAATAGTCGCTTGTTTAAACGACCCCAGTGATGGGTTGGGAAAGTGTTGAAGAAAAAACCATCAAGATCAAGGCCTTTGGTCTGGATGGTCGTTTGTTTGGATTACCCAGTGGTGGGTTGGAAAAGTGTTGAAGAAAGATCAAACATGAGTAAGGCTTCCGGGCTGGGTGTTCAATCTTAGAGTCGGGTCGTCGGGTACAAATTCCATCATGATTATGGCCTTCCGTATGGTGGAAACTTGATTGGACGATCCAGTAGCTGGTTCAACAATTGTTGATCCTAGTGTCGGATTGTAAGAAACTTGGAGATCAAAGGTGAAAATCCAATGTGACTTGGTCAAGAGATACCCTACAGACAAGGAAGAGACAACAACAACAATCAAAGTACAAAATTCAATGACATTATTGATGATACAACATAAGGAATTTACATATCCATGTATCCAGCAGAAGGTGGAGTTACTAGGGTGAACGTAGCCTTAGAGCATCTCCAAGAGCCTCCCTATTTCTCTTTTTTATCTCAAAAATAGGGATTTTCTCTCAAAAACTGTCTCCAACAGTTCCCCTAAACTTGGTCCTATTTTTAGGGTGACCTCAAATAGAGGCTTCTCTTCCTCATTTCTGGGGAGGAAAAAAACGACCCCCCATTTCAAATAATAATAATAATAATAATAATAATAATAATAATAATTTAAAAAGAAATAATATTATATTAATACATGAAAAAATATAACAAATAATTAATAATAAATTAATAATAATAATAATTAAAATTAAAAAATTAAAAAAATAAAAATTGTTCAAAAAAATAATTTATTTGATTAAAAATTAATAAATTATAATAACAATTAGTATAATAATAATAATAATCTAAAAAGAAATAATATTATATTAATAAAGGAAAAATTATAAAAAATAATTAATAATAAATTACTAATTATAATAATTAAAAAAATTAGTGAATATTATAAAATTAGTTAATTACTATTATAATCATTAACAATTACAATATCAAGTGGGCTTCAAGTGGGCTTTTAGATAGATTTGTGGGCCTGGTTCATATTCAAATTATAAAATAGGGAAACTCTTGGAGAGCAACAGAAAATAGGAAGCAAATGGATATAGGATGACTCCTTATTTCTCCAAATAAAAAATCTAAAATAAGAAGTCTCTTGGAGATGCTCTTAAAATCACGAATTTTTTTCAATAATTGTGTCAGTTATGGAGACCTCGTGGAACATCGAATGAATAAAGGTAACTCAAAATTAATAAAGAGACCTAAGTGGCAGGTCACAGGAATAAAAGTGATACAAAATCTTATGTATAAAAGTTATACCAAATCTTATGTTGTTTTAAAATTAATATGGAGCCCTTAGTGGTAGATTAAAGGAATAAAGTTCATGTGAGATCTTATGGAGTTTCAAAATTAATATAGACACCTCAGTGGCAGGTTGGATAAATAAAGGTTACATGAAATACATCGGACTTAAGTTTAAATTAAGGTAAAGACCTCAGTGGCAAGTCGAGCGAACAAGGTTTATCAAAAATTTATTGTGTTGGTTTTAAATTACGACCTCATTCGTAAGTCAAGTAATCGAGACAATGACTTACTCATAAATATTTTTTACGTATAGAGTCGAGTTCTTAGAATTGACTGGTAGATCGATCACAATAGCATTAAACTCACAACAATTTTTCTTAAGTATGAAGGCCACGAATATACGAGCAGAACACAAGGACGTTTCATTCCAGTAAAATGGAAAAAAATTTGTGTGCCGACACAGTTGAAGCAAACAAGTCCAAAACACATCGAACAACATCCCAATCAAAGGAAAAATAATTATAATAAAAAAAATGGAAGGACAATCAAGAAGGTGGGGCTAGGGTCGCCTCGGCGCCCTCAGGGTAAGAGGTTGAAGCGTCAACAAGACCACTCAACATGAGTTTCCTCGAATGTTACTTGGGTAATAGGCTAGACCACCAGAGGAACAGAAGGCAAATCGATCTTCTTCTCGAAGCCGCGTTGGGATAGACAGTTCGCAAGTATGTTAGTCCATCACACATGGTCTAAAGAAAGTGTGGGGTCTTCTTCATACAACGCAAGATCTTTAGGAAGCTTAGCGTCATAGTCGAACTCAACGGTGAAGCCTTGGGCCTTAGCCTGAGCATATAAATTCTCAAAGGCGCTCTCCATGAATTCATAAGCCGGTAGGACAAGTATCTTCAAGAAGCTGGGAGATCGGCAGAAATCCTCAACATCCTGCTCTAGAAGAGCATCAAGGAAAGTATCGCCTAACTTCAAGGTGCATAAATACTTTCGACCATATATATGAGTTGTTTAGCATGGGAAAAAGCCAGTGGACCGATTTGAGCCGTGCGCTCAGGTCTGGTTGGTCCAACGAAGTTTAATCTTGCTTATGTAGTTTAAAAGATATATGGTATTGGTTAAATACCTATATAAGATTTAGGGAAGATTCCTAAAAAGAGTTGGTTTGGATGATATTTACATAATTCGTGTTGAATGAAAATCGCGTTTGATTAAGCAAGTTCTATGTTTTGTTGTTTTGCACTTAGATAAAATGATTCATCACATATGTACAGAAGATCATTTTATAAGTAACTCATGAAACATAAATAATTGGTTCACAACCTAGATAGAAATAAGAAAACCATCGGAACAGTTGTAGTGTCAAATGTACAAATGGTCTTGACTGAATAGTTGCACTAGTACACTTGTGTCTTGAATGGATACCAGAGAGGAGTAGTTCGTTTTATACTGATCATTGTCATGAAATAGGCCTTGGTTAATTACTATGTTCTCTTAACCAGTAAGATATAAACAAGCACATGTATGTAGTGACATTTCTTTTAGTCTAGGTGAGTTGGGTAGTGGTACTTCATGCATGGTCTTCTGTTCGATTATTTATGGTCACCATGTGCGTTATTGTGATGATGTCCTCAAATTGAGCTCTTGAAGGATTATTATGTTAAAATTTATAGGTGGATTAAGTTACGACATAATAATAATGATTTAGGTGGTACTAGCTTCGGCACAAGATATGAATTAATTTGATTGTGAGTAATTAACTTAATTGATGGACATTACATCTTAAACATGGGGAGGTAATTTAGATAATTATAATTGTAACTTCTAATGTAAATCGGGGATAATGAGGTAGTGCAATAATATCTCTTTAGTGGATCGAAATATTATTTAAGCCATTGAGCATAGTGGGCTCGACCCACAGTTAGTCCCAAGACTTAAGAAGCCCACATTATCATCTTCTTGGGGTCCTTTTTGTAAGCTTATATATACTGATTATCTTTTTGGATTTGGATACAATGTCACACATATAAACACATTTGATCGACCCTAGTTCCCATCGAGCCGTCTCTGAGCTTGTTGCCCACGAAGACAACTGGAGAGGTGTCAGGTAATACATCAGAAGGCTCTGAGTTTGACAAGGCCCCATTGACCACCGCGACCACCGCCAAACATTTGAGCCACACAACGTGATGTATGCAATTCGTAGAGCTGCAGACCGTGCGCCCTAACCACGAATAGTCGCGTCATGCACGACCATCCCAACTGCACCCTCGCAGTCCATGACTGAGATTGTTCGCACACTTTAGTGCATGCACTTGCGCGAGCTTGTCCAACATGCTCGACCATCCCAGAATATCCAAAATCGACGTTCATTTTTCGTGAAAGTGGAATCAATCGATCTCCATCAACATAAATCTTCAATGTCTCTGAGTGTGCGAATTTTAAGACGTAAGTATTCTATACTAAACCTTAGTTCTTCTATGCATATGTTTAAATTTTATAATTTAATTCATGACTATCAGAAATACAACGATCTTTACCGGTCCCTTCAAGTAGTATTAGAGCCCATGAATAAATTGTTTTGTGCAAAGTTGGAATTTTTTTACTTCCGTGACTGTGTGTTCAAGCATAGCCATCAATTAGATTATATATACATAACATTGGTTTTGCAGGAGTAGTTTAATCTACCGTTATGGTCGTATGTGCTTAATAATGTGTTTCTTTTTCTTAAGTCCTCGGACATGTCGAGGATTTTGGGATGAATGATTGTAAAAAATTATGCGCCCAGTGGGACACTGAATAAATTTATTGCTTTCTTATACGAACATGTAAATCCATCTGTGGATCTAGGATATAATATGTATTTTTTTTTGTAATATTGTATTTTGATCGTGATCGTGTACAGATCAACCGGGAGACCACTAGCATCAACGACCAGCTGGACCCTAGAACATCGTGGATGTCACAACTCGGCCATGCATGGCTACGTGCAGGCTATCAACAACATGTTATCGATTATCCCAAGGTGCTCGAGCATGCGGCAGCCTCTAGTCGCAAGGCGACCGACTAAACCATGGCGATAGACAGATGAGATCAGGTGCGAGGCGCAGTGAACGGGTGCCACGTGGTGCTTTAGGAGGCGCCAAGGGCAAGGTGCGATAATGCCTGGCGATGCGCAGCGGTTAGAAAAATAAACTTCGCTATGGCCACGTGTGGTACATTCGAGTGACGAGCAATGCGCTGCATTGCACGGGCGAGTGGACGTCGCGGGGTGACGAGAAACAGCCGAACGCATAATTTTTTCACAGAGCTTGCCACATACGAAGCCAAACACTACGAGCAGATCCGATGCAGCGCACGGCCGCGTGCTATCCAGCGCGAGCGATGCGCATGTTGACAGACCACCGACGGGGGTGTTTCGGCCACCTCACAGCGACCTGTGGCAGCTTCCGGCGTACAACGGCAACCACTCCGGCATTGATGGGTAAGGACTAGCTGGACAAGATAGCTAATTTGGAAAAGAATTATGCATCAGTGAGAGTTTTATGTGGGTTAGGAAAACCAGAAGATCTTATCTCGTAGTTTCCTTATCTGTTGGTATTCATTACTTAATGACCATAATAGTGGATTCATTTTCCATATGTGATATTATGTATATTAATTATATATTCGTGTTAATTAATTAATTTCTATTATTTCATGTATTAATTATATAATGGCATATCTAGAAATCATCAATTAAATTGTACTAAGTTTGAGAAACAAATTTAAAATTATAGCTAATTTTAAAATTCTATGACCTCCATTTTTGGTTTGTTAGTGAAAAAATTTAATCAAAGTGTGGACTCCGCCAACTGATGACACTATCAAGATTAATTATAAGAATCACCAGCATGAAGTTCCAATTGTATTATTAATGCAAGTGTAAGCGTCCGGGTCCGGTTTGGAGTAGATCGATTCTTGTCCTTGCCGGTAGAACGCCGAGAACCTGCAAATAACTCTCACACCGGGGGTTGGGTCCGGTGAAGAGCCTCCGATGCTTAAGTCAGTATCTATATGAGTATACTGGAATTTAGAGAATGAATAGAACGTGTTAAGGAAGAAAGGCTCATCCCCTTTTTATAGGGGTGAGATACCTGCCCTAATAGCTGCCCGGATAAGGATACGTGTGCTGCCCAAGCTGCCCGTCCGTACTCTGACACGCCGCGCACATGTCAGGGGTGCCGCGGGACGTTTGGGCGTTGTCAGAGGTGGTTATCGCTATCACCCAATACATTGCCGACACGTGTCCACCCAGCACATGGGGTAAATATTCTCCTGCAGCTCAGTCAGAGACCCTCACGCGCGTCTGCCATACACGCGTCTGGGCCTATGTTGATTAGCTTGCTCGATCACCCAGCTTGCTCGATCACTGGTCTGATCGATTAGCGGGTAGC
>CACSLK010012206.1:940887-956185 GCA_902706635.1 Striga hermonthica | reverse complement strand
TTTCTTATTTTGTTTCAATGATTATGTTATTATTTTTATATTTGTTTTTTTTTACTTTATTCTCTTCTATCATATAACTTTCCGTGCAAATGCACGGGCCAAAAACTAGTTGTTTTCAAAACCTAATCATGAAACACTACAATAATTATTTTGACTTTACATTTATTAATTATTACTGTAACTCATTTTATAGGCATTGATTATCTTGACTTGGTGAATATTAATATTATGAAACTGGACGGTTGAATATACAAAAATATTTTTTTATCTTTTAACTATATTTATTTATATATAATTTTATGTTTAATAAGTATTTGCTAATTTGGTTCTGCAATTAACCCACAATGAAACCTGGTGGCCCAAATACCAAGCTGGGCAGATATCGAGGTCGTAAAAAATTTAGATCTACGACCTTTGGCCGGAAAATTGGACGTCTTATCGTCGAAATTTTTTCGTGAAACACGGATATGTTGTCGGCACGGAGGAGAGCTACAAGATCATATGAAAATTTTCAATATCCGGCAAAGTTGGCGGCGGCGGGTGGCGGTTGTTGGCGGTCCGGCGGACGAGACAAAATTGCAACACTTAATAAAAGTTAGGCATTTTTTTGCCAAATTGAAAAGATTGAGTTTTATTTGCAATTGAACAAAAGGTGGTAGTTTTTTATGCAATTAACCCAAAATACTATAAACAAGCTGAAAAATCGCAAGTCTACATACAAGGCCCAGATTCTTTTTAAAGAAATTTTCCAAGTTTTATTAAAAGAAAATCAATTTTCAAAATAGATATAATTTTTCTTATATATTTCAAAAGCAGATATTCAATTAAAAAGTCATTTATCGGGCATTACTCAGAATCATTTTTATCTGAACACCATTCACGTTCAATTCAACGGGACTTCATTGTCCCAACATATTACTACATTAAAACGTGAATTTAAAATCAACTCAATATAATCATTCATATTAATGTCTCAATCATTTCCAAAGAGTCTCAAACCAAAAGATTACGCCAGTTTTGAAAAATTAAGCGAAAACATAATTAAATATTTGAGAAAATAAACATTTTTAAAAATGATTAGAACATCCTCGTCTCGTCATCTCCATGACCGCCAACTTCAACCTGAAAGGGAGATTATGGGGTGAGCAAACAACTAGCTCACCATGGCAATTACTGTCCAATCTATCCAGTATAATAACAGAAAACATAATCGCGGACATGAATTAATAACATTATCACATCTCCAATCCATTATATCATAATATAATGCTCTTGTGATCACTTATATAGCCTTTGTAGGTCGATACCGCATCCTATAACGGGAGCACATGTCGAAGGTCGATACTGCATCCTATGACAAGGCCTATCAATATGCAAATAAGGAAGACTGCCTCTCACAAGGCATCGTCGACGAAAGAGTACAAAAACGAAAGATTTCTAAGGCTTTGGGCCAAAACGAAAGAGTACCATGGGCCGAAAAAAATATAAGTAAGAGTTGGGACGAGACTAAGTCGAGAATTAACGAAAAAAGCTAGAGGATAAGCTTACGCGATCGAAAAATATCCGAAAGATTTGACGAGCGAAATTTAAGACGGAGGACGACGGCGAAATATATACGGTTGACGAGAGATAGATTAATTAGACAAAAGCCATCCAACTAGTCGTATGAAGCTAAAATGAAAGATAACAAATTGAAAATAATTAAGTAGATGACCACGCCTACTAAATTATTTGACTAAAATGATTAACTATACGAGTGCCTCCAATCGATCACATAATCTAATCGAGGATTTTGTCGAGCGAAACACTTGAAAAATAACGAGGTGAATAAATAAATATTATAAAAATATGCTAACATGACTAAACGAATGGAATGTTGCACTACAAATTTAATGTCAGATATACATCAAACTAAACAAAAACTAAAACAGAAACAAGAAAAGAAACAACAGAGAGATGACAACAACAACAAGTAAAAATATTATATCCTGGTCAGAGAAGAGTCCAGGCGAAAAGTCAGCATCACGGGAGAGCACATACACAAAAGGTAGGACCGACTACACAAATATGAACGAAAGGTTAAGAGTACGGAGGAGGAGGGGAACGTCAGGATAAAGAGTACGTCTCTGGCTGGGGGAGTACCCGATGACAGCTAGGTAATCAGTAGGTCGGTTCCCCTCGCGGAAGATGTGTGAGATCCGAAAGCGAATCGACCGAAGTGTGGCTCTAATATGCATGAAGGGTATTGAATCTGCCAAGTGCCCTAATGGCCAGAGGACAAGAGAGGATGACAGTGGCAGCGTCCAACTCCATCCAAATGTCAAAAGAAATCGAGGCAGCAATCTGAAGACCGATCTGAAGCGCTTGAATCTCAGCATCATAGCTTGAGGAAGCCCGAAGGGGGGAATGGAAGGCGATAATAGGAGCACCGCTATGGTCCTAATCAGGCCCCCACCTCCGGTGGCTCCTGTAAGTCGGTCAAAAGATCCATCAGTGTTTTGCTTAACCCAAGAAGGTTGACAGGTTTAGTTTAACTTGTAAAGTATGTGCGATGTACGTTGTACGTAATTTAAATTTTTATGTGATTATAAATTATATTCTCTTTTATATTTTTGTGGTCTTTTAAATTTTTTGTATTATTATTATTTTTAATTAAGAAAACAAAAGAAATACATTTCATAATAAATTGTGTCAAATATATTGCAATTTTCAGATAATTGAATGTGATAGTTTACAATTTTGTCTTCTTATATTGTTGAAAATTATCATTCTTTGTCAATATGTCTAGTTCCTAAATATAACAGTTATTTTTCAATTGATATTTGTTAGCAAAAGTTTCTCTTCATAACATCTTTTGTTTCCACTTTCGAGTGACATAGTTTTCATATGTATTTTTTCATTTGATCTTCATAATTATTGTTATTTTAACGAGTTATAAACATATATTAAATCGAGTTGGGAAGAATTTTAGTTTTTGTTTCATTCAAATATTATTTTGTACCATTTCAAACATCTTATACACAATCTCATTTACATTTCAATAATCTTACAAAATATATATTTTAATCACGTTCAAATTTTTTTCAGAAAATTATATAAATTTCTTTTACTTAAGAAATAAATTGATTAAAATAAAAAGTCACACATCATGGATAATGAGCGATAGTTTTGCTCTTCAATGCACATTTAATTCTTAAAATAATACAATTTAATAACTTGTGTAAAATATCAACTAATTGAATGGGCAGTGAACCACATAAGATGAATAATATTAAGTTCATAACTACAAATCTTATAATACCATCCAACATACGACATAAATGAAACATGCTATTGTAAACTTCGTCAAATTAAACATACACGTAAATGCATACATGAAAATGATCATAGTTGATGATGCAAATATAAAATTTTTGTCTAGCAATTGTTATATTTTCTTCATTCAAGTTGAATTTATATATCTTAAGATATATCATGTTAGATGTAATTTCATTTTCTTGATAACTTATGACAAAATTATTAAATACTTGTTAAGTTGAAATATTAGTTCACATAAATTCTTATATGAGACGGAATAGTCGTTAAGCGGATCGATTCGTCATACTCTATTTTAATAAAAAGAAGTATATATATATGTATATATATATATATAATATCATATTTTTGTTTATGTTGTTTTAATAGTATGACAATTCAACTGGAGGGTATGCATAGATACTTTTTTTTTTTTTCAGAACGAAAGAGATGTATATTAAAACTCAAAAGAAAATAGAATCAAGTTCTAATACAGTCGGGGCCAAAAGCCGAAAAAGAAAAACAGAGAGGACTCGCTATAAAGCGGCCTAGAGATCCCACAGACGGGGTAAGACAACAATCTAAAAACTAAACAAGAGGTAATCAACTACATCACTGCAACATGCCTAGCGGAATTGGCAACTCCCAGAGTAAAACAAAAACTAGAGCAAACAAGCACTAAAAAACCAAAGCAAAGCAAAAGAAAAACTAGGAAGAAAACTTAACACCGGTCCAAAGCACCCTGAAATCCTTCCAGCCTGAGTTAGCTGCCATGAGAGCTACTCTAGCAGGTAGCTGCTTGTCTTGAAAAATCCACAAGTTACGTGCTTTCCAAATCTACCATAGTATGTAGGTGGTTAGTTGAATGCGAGCCTCAGCAACTTCTGTTTTAGTAATAGAGCAAACTTGCACCCACCAGTCTTTGAATGTGGTGTTATCTGAGGAAATACCATCCCACTGCACTGGACTGATGGACCATATAGCTTAAGCTTTGTTGCACTGAAATAGAACATGGCACACAATTTCCCCTTCCTCACCACAGCTTTGGCAAATGGGATCAATAAGAGGTCCCTTTTTCAGAAAATTAACCTTAACTAGGAGGGTATCAGAACAACACTTCCAAATGAAGTATTTGAGCTTGTTTTGCACCTTCATCTTCCAGGTTCTGTTCCTTGCCATGGTTATAGACTTCTGAGTGGAGCTATTCTGAGGGATGTCCACAGCCAGTATTTTTTGGTCAGTAAGATAAGAGTATGCAGAGGAGACTGAGTATTTGCCTTTTTGACCAAATTTTCAGTACATCAGGTCTTCTTTGTCAGGGTTAAGAGAGTTGATTTCAAGAATAGCTTTGCTTTCCTCTTCATTGAATATTTGAGACACAAGCTAGTCATTCCAGCATCTACCATTGTTACTGAAAAGATCTTTAACCCAGATTAAGTGCCCCCTGGCAAGTTCCATCATTGATGGTTTTGGTATCTGCAGGTTAGGAATCCAATCGGAATCAAAGATTTTTGAGGATTCACCATTTCTAACCTGTATTCTGAAGCCTTTGGAAAAAGTAGGAATCATATCCATCCAACATCTCCAGAGCCAATAGCAACTCTGAGATGGGGCAGCATCAAAGATTGAAGTGTTTGGGAAGTATCTACTCTTGAGCACTTGACTGACTAAAAGTTGGGGCTGGGAAGTGATCCTCCAAAGTTGCTTACAAAGCAGAGCCTCATTGAAAAGCTTTACATCTTGAAAACCAAGCCCACCTTCAGCTTTTGGCAGAATAAGTTTGTGCCAAGATTTCCAGTGGAATCCTCTTTCCTGATTTTCACCTCTACTCCACCAAAAGGTGGCACAGAGTCAGGATATTTCTTTAACAACTGCACCAGGGAGCTTGAAACAAGCCATGGTGAACACTGGAATAGCATTGAGAACAACTTTGATAAGAATTTCTCTGCCAGCAGGAGAAAGGAGCTTGTTTTTCCAACTGTTGAGTTTAGACTTGACAACTTGAATCACAAAGGTGAAAGCCTCTTTCTTGGATTTGCCAATTCCAAGATGAAAGCAAAGATATATGGTTGATTGGTGAATGCAGATACCATGAAGTAGAGAGCAGATGTTGGATGACAGGTGGCAAAAGCCTCCATTCTTGCCTTGCATAATAGAAGAGCATCATTTGCAAATAATAAATGGGAGTGGGCAGGTCCTTCCTTTGAAATTTTCAGCTCAGACAACAAACCCTCTTCAATGGCTTTACTGATCATGGCAGAGAGGAGTTCAGCAATAATAAGAAAGATATATGGAGAGAGAGGATCACTTTGCCTGGTTCCCCTTGAGGGGCAAATTGGTTTAGTGATAGATCCATTAATTTTGAAAGCCAGAGTAGTGGATGAAATGCACACAAGGATCAGGTTGACAAAAGAGAGATTGAAACCCATATGGGGTATAATACCCTTTAAACTAGCCCACTCCACTCTATCGAAAGCCTTCATAAGGTCAAATTTCAGAGCCATATAAAAGCTAGATCCTGACATGTGTCTATTGAGGAAGTGGAAAACTTCCTAAGCAATGGCTATATTATCCAACAATTTCTATTTTTGAGAAAGGCAGATTGACATGAGCTAATGCAAGGGTCAAGGCAAAGTTAGAGTCTCAAACCTAACACCTTTGAAATGATTTTGTAAACTACACTGCACAAACTGATGGGTCTATATTGGGTTATGTTCTCAGGGTTCTTGCATTTAGGAACTAATGTGATGATGGTTTTATTCCAATATTTAAGAAGCATCCCAGAAGAGAAAAAGCTCTGAATAGCTTCAATCAAGTCCATTTTCAGAAGATGCCAGAAATGTTGATAGAATATAGGGCTCATACCTTCCTCCTCAGGTGCCTTCTCAGGGGCAAGACTGAAAAGGGCCTTCTTTATTTCACCTTCTTCAACTGGGAGGAGCAGGTCTCGGTTCATTTTTGGTGTGATGGACTGAGGGATGAGGGGTAGCAGGTTTTCCCTTCAAAAAGAGCCTTCAGATGAAAAAAGGGATTCATAGAATTCTGAGATGTGATTTTCAATAGCAGGTTGAGAGAGGTAGATGAAGTTCGTGTCCACACGTCTAGTAATAGAGTTCAGCTTTCTTCTTTGCCTGACAAAAGCATGGAAGAATTTTGAATTGGCATCACCATTCTTTATCCAGTGTCCCCTAGCTTTTTGTTGCCAGTGTTGTCATTTTTGTGCTCCCTATTGAGTTCACTTCTTGATTGATTCCAGTCTTCCCAATTATACTCTCTACCAGCTATCCTCAAAATGCTCAAGATGAGATGTCAGTCTTTGAATTTTAGAAAGTCTCTGAGATCTGAATTGGAAGCTCCATTTGGGTAGAGCAATCCTTGTGTTCTTTACTTTTTCATTGATTCTGAATAGGGGAGTGCCTTCTTGAGGCTTAGACCAAGCATCTTGCACAATTTCTTTGAAGCCCTTCATTTTCAACCATCTGATGTCAAACCATTTTTTACCTGGTGGTTTGGCTTGGCCTGTGTTCAGAAGAAGCATAGAGTGATCTGAGGCTCCTTGGATGATGTTTGTGACAGTGGCATTAGAGAATTGTTCAATCCACACATTGGATGCAAAGGCCCTATCCAGTTTTTCTTCAACAAAACCTTCTGAATCTCTGTTATTTGCCCAAGTAAAAGGGTATCCAAGCATAGGCAATTCTTCCATATCCATGGTGAAGATGAAATCCTTGGATCCTTGCATTCTATTTGCACTTCTAGTTCTTCCCCCTCTTTTATCCCCCATAAAGCAGATATCATTCCAATCACCAATGATAAACCACTTGATACCCCAGCTACTCTTATCTCCTACTAGTTCGGACCACTGTTCTACCCTTGTGTTTTTATCAGTACTCAGGTAGATGAATATTCCCCAGCTTGAGCAAGCAGAGCCTATAGTGAATTCCACTGCAATGTAGAACTCTTTACTTTGGATTTTTAGGATTTTGACTTCAGGTTTGCAGACGAGGAGTAATCCTCCACTTTGGCCTCTGGGATCCACTATTGAACATTTATCTTCGAACCCCAGCTTTTTGCAAACCGATTTCACAAAACTTTGTTTCTTTTTTGTCTCAGAAAGAAAAATAAAAGATGGATGGTGAGCCCTAATTGACTCTCTGATTTGGGAAACTGTAGAGGGCCCACCCAACCCTCTACAGTTCCACACCTCAGCTATCATTTATCCTTTGGGTGCCATTCTAGGCTGGCAACCCCCACCTTATTCTTAGCTGCTTTCAAATTTTTGCTCTCCACTGAAGAAGGAGTCTGGTTCTAGTTCTTTTACCTCCTGCAGACAAAGTGTTCCTTGTGGTACTATCATCTTTCCTCAATAATCTTCCAATTTTGTTTGTTGATCTCTTCCAAGACTTGGGTTTTTGGTATCTGTGTTCCTGAACCATAGGCTTGAATTAAAGAGGAAGGGGTATTATAGGCTCTAGATTTTTGGCTTTAGGTGAGGAAGATTCAACTCTTTCAATCAGCATGAGGGAATGGCCTAGTTGTTTGGTGAGGTTTACATTTGTAGGAGGGGGTGAAGGGGTTGAAGAGTTGTTAGTAATGGGGGATTTGTGAGAAGATTCAACTTGGATAGGGATAATTTGGTTGCTCTCTTCAACTTGGCTAGTGGAGGTGTGTAAGGGGGTGTTATGAGGTGATGGGGAGGGAGCATCATTATCTTGGGGACTTCTGGAACCTGTTGAATTCATTCCTGACCAGTTGATAAATTCAGGGGCCCTCATCCAGTCGCCAAATATTTCTTCCTTCACTGTCTTAGCCTTTATGTCTTCAGTCCGTTTAGTGCAGCTTCTATCTTAGCGACCAATGTGGCCACAATAATGACAAAGGTTAACTAGTTTTTCGTACTTGGAGCATACACTGACTGCTTGGCTATCCAATCTGATGTTAGCACAACGGGGAAGGGCTTCATTGACATCAATAGTTGCTAGAAGTCTCATAATACGGCCACCGTGACTACCCGCACCCACCACGACTACATTGTCCACGTGTTTGAAGATCCCCCCAATTTTAACTCCTACCTCAGTACTGAGCCAGTTTAGAGGGATATTGTAGCTCCCCGTTCAAATATTAGAAATTATGAGATTATTTGGGATTATTTAATTATTGCATTATTATTATTATTCCTTCTATTTGCCTAATTAACATTATTTGTTTAAATGATTATCATTATTATTAAATATATATTGTGTGTATTATAAATAATAGATAATCTGGTCTTATTTATTTATTTCGAGTCATATTTTATTAAATTGAATCGAACGAAAAATCTTATTATCGCGTTGAAAACAAATGTTTTTCAAATTATTTTTGGAAGTGATGAGGATAAAAAAAAAATAGAATTAGGCGTGAATTGGATCTTTGAGAACCAACACCTAATATTCATGAATTCGGAAGAAGGTTTAAATGAGATGCATATATAGTTGTATTAATGAACTGAAGTTATGGGTTCAGGTTAACAATGTATTCTTCAATTGGCTTTGTTCATATGTGGGTTTGAAAATTGGCATGTTCTTCAAACAAACTAATATTGTTTCAGTTGTCAAAGCAGGAGGCCAAAGGGGTAGTTTCTTGAGGCTGTCAGTAGTGGTTGATGTGTTTTATCCTCTCCCAAGAGTTTCTTGTATGAAGCTTCACAATAAACAGGTGTCGGTCATATTTCAGTATGAGAGACTATTAAATACTTGTTTCTATTGTGGCATCATTGGTCACCTTCAAAGAACTTGTAACAAAAGAGAAGATGATATAATCATTGAAGTGTTGAATGAAGTACAATATGGAGAGTGGCTAAGGGCTTTGGATGGAAACTTTGGCTTCAAAAAACAATGTCCTTTCAGTACTCGAAGTCAATCCACAGAGTCCTCAATTCATACACCAACAGCTAGTTAAAAGAAGGTAAAAGCGAGGACTGGTCACAATTTAGTGGGAAGTATGAATAAGGACATTACGACAGGAATATTTGCATAGTGAAACTGATCAAATAAGCGATGAAGCTGCAGAAGGAGCTCATGAGAAGGAAAGTTCAAAATTTTTAGTAACACATCCCTCTCAGGCTTTAGTGATTTGCAAGGTGATACAAAACTGAGATAGGCAATTTAGTTCAAATGGATACGCATGAGATCAAGCAGAATCATGAGAAAAATGAACAAAACTTAAAGATGACAGAAAAGAAGGGGGCTCAAAATAGTCAGAGGAAAAAAGGATGGAAAAGGAACACTTCTACTTTGGGAAGGATTAGATAAGATGTAGGTTGTTCAAATCAAATGCCAATCGAACAGATTAAGAGGAGGAGAAAGAGATTGGAGGAAGATGGTAAAGCATGGGAAGAACTCTCTTATAGAGTGACTAGGGGTGGAAAAGATTAGAAGAATAGTACTAAAGAGGTGTTGGTAGCCAGCCTTGAGTGGCCCCAAACAGATAAATGAAGATATTCATGTAGAATTGTAGAAGTCTGGGTGGACCCTCTACAGTCTCTCAATTTAAGGAGTCCTCAAGACTCCACGACCCTAGTTTTGCCTTTTTCTCTGGAACAAAAAAAAACCAAAAAAAAAATTATCAAATTTTTTTGCCGAAATGTGGGACATAGTGATAGATGGTTTGTTGTGGAGCCTCAAGGGTTAAGTGAGGCTTATTAGTGGTCTGGAATAGTGATGTTAAGGTGAAAAATATTGTTGGTTTTGACTTTTGTGTTAAAGTAGAAGTGAAAATATCAGTTGATGGTCCCTCTCTCTGGGTGATTTTTGTACATGCTAGTTCTGATAAAAGATAGATGGAGTTACAGTGGTAGTTCTTAGAAGGGGAATGATACAAATAGGGGTACTTATTGGTTGTTGGGAGGTGATTGGAATGAAACCTGTGACCAAAGTGAGAAGAGAAGTGTGAGAGTAAAAGTGGATAGCGAGTTTGTGGGATTTAATAGCTTTATCTCCAGTATGAACATGCAGGAAGTTTAGTTGGTGGGACATAGTTTTACTTGGGAGAATAATAGAGGGGAGAAGGGGTTTATTGAAGAAAGGATTGATAAAATCTTTCGTTCTTTTGGTTGGCTACAGAATAATCAGACTTTTGTGGTGGAAAGTGTTTATGGGAGCTCTTCTGATCATAGATTGTTCATTCTTCATGACAAAACTGAGCAAAGGGAGAAGAGAAAAAGCAGATACTTTTTTGATAAAAGGTAGTTAAAGATGGAGAGCGTGCAAGAAACAATCAAAAGACCTTGGAAGGTCTGGCAGAGTGGAACTCCTATGCTCTAAAACAAGGAAAGAATTAAAGCTACACGGTTGGCACTTCTTTATTAGAGTAGAAACTTCTGATCAGAGCAAGAAAAAGAAAAGAACGGTATCACTGCTCAATTGGAAAATATGAGTAAATCAAGAGTTCAGAGAGACTGGAGTATTGGTACAGACTAAAGAAAGATGTGGATATCATCACTAACATGGAGGAAGAGTGTTGGAGTCAGAAAGCAAAAGTGCAGTGGCTCAAGGAAGGTGACTCCAACACTAGATTTTTTCATGCTTTAGCCATACAAAGGAGGAGGCATAATGCAATAACCAAACTGATTGATGATAATGGTAATGAGTGGACCAAGACAGAGGAGCTAAGAGATCATATCAGTGACTACTTTGAGTATCTATGTTAAGCTGAGGGATCTAGTGGTGATGAGGACATTTTATATCGGATACCAACAACCATCTCTGAAGATTCAAACTTAGAACTTGTGGCCCCAGTCACAGAAAAAAAGATTCAAGATGCTCTTTTCAGCCTTGATCCTGGGAAAGCACCCGACCTTGATGGTATGAATCCCTTTTTTTTTCAAAAATTTTGGTCTACTATAAAGCATGATTTCTGTTCAGCTATTTTGAGTTTCTTTGGGGCTGGTCAGCTTCTTAAAAACTAGAATCATACACCGATTACTTTAATTCCTAAATGCATCAACCCTTCTACTTTGAAACAGTTTAGACATATTAGTTTATATGGTGTGGCTTACAAAGTTATTTCTAAGATTTTAATTGCTAGACTGAAGCTTGCTTTTAATGGTTGCATCAGTGTTAATCAAGTTGCCTTCATCCCTGCAAGGCAGTTGATGGATAATGTTATTATTGCTCGTTAGGCTATACATTTTTTGAATAGGCTTAAAACGAGGAGGATGGGTTTTATGTTGGTTAAACTAGATATGGAAAAATCCTATGATAGGGTTGAGTGGGAATGTGTGAAAAAAGTGTTGTGCCAAATGAGTTTTCATTGTCATTTTATAAAAATGGGTTTGAGCTTGTATTACTAATACTTGCTTTTCTTTTAACTTGAATGGGGAAGTGTTTAGGTTTGTTTCGGCTTCAAGGGGAATTAGACAATGGTATCTTTTGTTCCCTTATCTATTTATTCTCATCTCTGAGGTGTCACTAGATTGATTAATGCTGAGGTAGGTAGGAGTAGGTTTTATGGCTGAAAATGGCTAGAAATTGTCCTTTTGTTTCTTACTTGTTGTTTGCAGATGATACCTTGGTCCTTTGTGTGGCTGTAAGTTATCATCCTAGAACCTTATTGTCTATTCTTGATAGGTATCAGAGGTTTATTGGTCAAAGGGTCAATCTTGAAAAATCCTCTATTTTTTCAGTATAAACCTATTTCTTCAATCATGGGTAATATTGGTAATATTTTGAGGGGTATTCAGGAACATAGATCCACTAGATATATAGGGCTACCTCTTGACATTGGGAGATCTAGAAAAGAGTCTTTTGAGTTTGTGGTGAAGCCTGTGAGGTCTAAGTTAGTTAGTTGGAAGAATAATCTGTTGAATGGTGCTGGCAAAGAGGTCCTAATCAAAGTTGTGATATGAGCTCTTCCTGTTTTTACTATGACCTGCTTTTTCTCTAAAAGCATTTTTAGGGACATTGCTAGTATGGCAACCAAATTCTGGTGGATCAAGGGAGAACAACATAATGGGATGCACTGGAAAAGATGGAGTTTCTTGACTATACCCATATTTGGGGGAGGTCTGGGGTTCAAAGATATCAATCTCTTTAATGAAGCTCTTATCCTAAAACAAGTGTGGAGGATGGTTTCTCAATTAAATCTGCTAGTTGCAAAAATCCTAAAAGGGAGGTATTGTCATAAAAGCTCTCTTTTGCAGGCCAATAAGTCCTCAAATGCTTCTTGGCTTTGGAGTAATTGTGATATAGCCATAATAAAGATAAGTCGGTTCGAAGGCCAGCCATAAAACAAGAGAACCGGTGGTATCTCGACGTCTGCTTATCTAGACATTTAAAGCGACTCTGGGCAAGTCGACTCTCAGCGAAATAGCTTGCGCGAACTCCCGCAAGTCGGTGTCTCGAGGTCGACTTGGCCCAAGTCGACCTGTCAAGGTCGGCTACGATGAAATCGGTATACTGAGAGATAATCGCTAAGATTGGAACCTTAGAGGATTTGCCTCTATTCGAGGTCGCCTGTTCGTATGGCGAGTCATTGCCTATAACAACGACTCCACATACTTGGGTATTCTCTGCGGGAGCCTGTTGATACCTTAAAAGGATAAGGGGGAATATTGAGAGTGACTCAACAAGGGAGACGAATCGACCGGGGTATTTTGGACCTTTCAAGGTCACCGACCTAGGGCATCTTGGGCATATCAGGTAGTTTTTCCTCCTATAAAAAGGAGAAGAGGTAACCCCAAAACCCTAACTCCCACTCATTTTCTCACTACTTTTCTATAGCTGCTGCTCCCTCAGATCAGTCTCTCTCTCTCTCTCTCTCTCTCTCTCTCTCTCTCTCTCTCTCTCTCTCTCTCTCTTATACTGACTTGAGCGTCGGAGGCTCTTCATCGGAGACACCTCCGGTGTCGAGTTTTTTGCAGGTGTTCTTGCGGTCTAACAACGGTTCGGAGGCGATTCAGACAGATCTGGGCTCATTCTCACCGGTTCGCTCTAGATCCGAGAGTAGACCCATCAAATTGGTTGCTGGTGAAGGAAAAATTCAAACAACATTTCATGGTGGAGGTCAGAAATAGAAAGGATACAAACATTTGGAATGACCCAGGGATACCAAATGTGGAGTTGCAGTGCAATGAAGATGGTGGGAATGCTATCAGGGGAGTGCAATGGGTTGAAGAATTATTGGAAGAGAGTTGCAGAAGTTGGAACACGGAGTTGGTAGAGAAGTTTTTCACTAGTCTTGTACAAGAAGCCAATCTGAAAATCAAGACTCTAGATTTTCTCTTGGCTGACAAATGGATCTGGAACCTGGATGAACAAGGTAAATTCTCTGTGGCCAATTCTTATAACTATCTTTTGGATATTGAGTTGAGGTTGTTGGATATTGCTGAAGGCAGTAATTCTGTTGGGAAAGATAGAAATGTGAGGTTGAAAAGTTTGGGTTTGAAGATAAAGAACAAGATAAACATTTTCTCTGGAAGAGCTATTCTAATATTCTGCCATTGAGTTCTAATTTGAGAACAAAGGGAATGCTTATTGATCACATCTGTCAGAGTTGTGGTGGAGAGGAGGAGACAATAGAACATCTGTTATTTATTTACAGTAGAGCACATAAGATGTGGAGTTTAGCACCAATGAGCTGGGATGAAGTGCCCTCAGAGTCTATAACTTTTAAGTCTTGATGGTGGAGATTGTGTGCAGTTGGGGAAAAAGAAATTTCTGAGGATAGGATAGAATCAACCACTTATATCTTATGCTGGTTATAGAAATCAAATGTTTGTATGCCTGAAAGGATGGTGGTGAGTGTTGCTCTAGGGGATTGGTTGGAATTTGCTCAATGCACAGGAACATGAGTTGTGTGCTAGAAGGAGTGATGTTCACTAGGTCCTATGATTCAGTAGTGGTAATTTCCTTTATCTTTATCTTTTATTGTATATTTTCATTTCTTCTCTCGATGTTGTTGTATTTGTTGGTTATTATGCTAAAGGTGTTCAATTTGTTTTACGGCCTTTAGTTGTTTGGTTGATGTAAGTGTAGGTTGGATTGGTTTGTCTCTAGAGTATCACCTCTCTTTGTTTGATCGCATTGTTGAACTGAACTCGGTGCTTTCGAGCTTCCGGCTTGTATATTTGGTGGTTGAATAGAATCTCTATCGTTTAAAAAAAAAACAAAAAAAAAAAAACTTTTACTCTACTTCTCTTCGAAGACTTCTGACCTAATCTGCAAACCCTGATCTCAATAGATTCCTTCAGTAACTTAGTTAATTAGTATATAATGAAATGTTTTTTGTTAATTGATTTAATCAAAAAGCAACAGAAGTAGGCGAAGAAGTTTGGTGTTATGACTTTTTGACCTAAGAACAAGTAAAAAATAAAAAATGTGTGATAACAATTAAATCGTATCCCTGAGATCTAGCCCTATGTTCAAACTAATGCGCTCAATCATAATCAATTTTATTAACACTAACATTCTTCTCACCAAATGTAATTACTTTTTTTTTTTTCAAACTTATTCAGTCCTAAATGTGGGATTGACAAATCATAAATAAAAGCTAATATGTAAAACATTAAAAAAAATTTACCTATGTGGAATGTTTCCTCCAATAACGGTTACAATCTAATATTATTAATATATTATTACACTACAAAAAAAAACCCTTACATTCTAACAGGAATTTTTCGTTGGAATTTTTTATATTTCCGTTGGAATAGCTATTCCAACGGATATTTCTACGTATAAAAATCCGTGGGAAAAACGGCCGTTGTAATAGCTAAAATCCAACAGAAAATCCTATGAAAATAAATTCCGACAGCTATTCCAACAGAAAAAATCCGTTGGAATTCCTCAATTAGCAACACTTATTCCAACATAAAATTAAGTTTGTTGGAATATTCATTGAATTTCCAACGAAAATTTTTGTCGTTGGAATTTTTCGTTGAAAATGAAGTGTTTTCTTGTAGTGCTATTATTATTATTATTATTATTATTATTATTATTATTATTATTATTATTATTATTATTATTAT
>CACSLK010012206.1:861044-873769 GCA_902706635.1 Striga hermonthica | reverse complement strand
TTTCACGGTAGCACCCCAAATCAGTTTCGCAAAGTAGAAATGTTTTATTTTTCAAAGACTTTGCGAATAAATGCGCTACTCTGATTTACTAAGTAAGGTGGGGTGTTACAAAGCTTCCAAATTCTGGCATCTTAGGACAATTAAAGAACAGATGATGTAAAGTTTCCTCCTCTTCCCCACAAATTTGGCATCTGGTGTCAATAGACACTCTTCTCTTAGCAATGCATGAGCTGACTGGTAGTATGTTATTTACACACTTCCAGAGAAAGTGTTTGATCTTGCCTTTGATTTTCAGCTTCCACAGTCTGCCTCTCATTCCCACAATCTCAGCTTGTCCCTTGCTTGATTCTGCTATATCCAGTTGCTTCCATTTCTCCTTGACCAAGTATTCATATGAAGCTGCCACAGAGAATTTTCCATTTTTTCCACAATGCCATACCAGTATGTCCTCTTCCCCTGGTTTAAGACTTTTAATTTTGAGAATGGCTGCTTGCTCTTGCTCAGTGAAAATATCTTGGAGTATATGCATCTTCCAATGTCTTCCAGTCACATCAATCAGGTCACTAACCTTGAGGATATCTGAATTAGGCAGAGGCTTACTCATTGGCTTAAAGCCTGGTAAGTCAGGAATCCAGGGGTGCTCATAGATATTAATTTTGGAGCCATCCCTCACCTCATATCTCAGCCCCATCTTGAAGGAATCCCTCACCTTGATCCAGCTGTGCCAGAGCCAAGACCCATTTTGTTTCTGTTTGACTGAGAAAAAAATATCATTTGGAAAATATTTAGCCTTCAAACATTTGCTGACAAGTAAGTTGGGTTGTGTGAGGATCCTCCAAAGCTGCTTGGTGATCAGTGTTTTGTTCATCAGTTGTATGTCATGGAATCCAACACCTCCATTGTCTTTTGGCAAGGACATTAAGTTCCAAGCTTTCCAATTCAGCTTATTGCCATCAGCATTTCCTGTATTCCACCAAAAGGAGGCAAATAGTCTACCAATGTTTGCACACACTGCTTTTGGCATAAGGAAACAAGACATAGAATAAATTGGAAGAGCGCTGAGAACAGCTTTAATTATGATTTCTTTCCCAGCAGTAGAAAGAAATCTATTTTTCCAGCTTAAAATTTTCTTCCCAATGGCCACAGTAATAAAAGAGAAAGTTTCAACTTTGCTGCTCCCTATACCCAGTGGCAGACCAAGATATCTCGAGGAAGTTTGGGGAGTGATTCCCAGAAGAATATTACAAATAGAAGCTTGAGCCATGGGAGATGTGTTCTTGCTGAAAAATATGGAAGATTTGGAGAGATTAACTTTTTGGCCTGTCAATAATTGGTAAGTTTCAAGAATAGAAAGGATTGCATGAGCTTGGGAAACTTCAGCTTTAGCAAAAAGAAGTGTGTCATCAGCAAAGAATAAGTGGGAGAGCATGGGCCCATTTTTGGAGATTTGAATCCCAGAAAGATTACCCCTTTGATTCTCCATTTTAATCAGATGAGACAAGATTTCAGAAACAAGAATGAAGACATATGGGGACAGTGGGTCCCCTTGTCTTATGCCCCTCGTAAGAGTGACATAGCCACTCACCTCCCCATTAACATTGAAAGAGAATGATGCAGAAGAAATACAAGATATGATCCAGTTCACAAACATGGGGCAAAAACCAAGTTTAAGCATAATAAGACTCACACTCTTCCATTCAATACAGTCAAAAGCCTTTTCCATATCAAGTTTAAGAGCCATGAAAGCATTAGGTCCAGTTCTATGTCTGTATAAAAAATGGATGACCTCATGCACTAATATAACATTATCAATGATTTGCCTATTAGGCACAAAAGCTGCCTGATTTTTGGAAATGCAAATAGGCAGGTATGGCTTAAGTCTACTAGCTAGCAGTTTAGAAATAACTTTGTAGGTGACACTGCAAAGACTTATCGGTCTGTAGTGAGAGATATGATCAGGATTCTGTGTTTTGGGAATAAGGGTTATCAGGGAATGATTAATGCTTTTAAGAACTTTACCAGAACAGAAGAAACTTTTAACAACACTACAGAAATCATCACAAATAAGGTACCAGAAGTTTTGGAAAAACAAGGATGTCATACCATCTATACCTGGGGCTTTTCTAGGATTGATATTGAACAATGCGGCTTTGATTTCATCATCTCCAATTGGTTCCATGAGTTCAGAGTTCATATCTTGAGTAATAACAGGGTTGATCTCTTGCAGCTGCCTATCCCCTTCTTCAGAGCCTTCAGAGCTGAATAATTTTTCATAAAATTGCTCTATACACTTCTCCACCTGCTCTTTGTTTTCACAAATACTTCCATCATCCTATTTCAACTTGGCAATATTATTCCTCCTCCTTCTTTGTAAGGTTCTAGCATGGAAGTACTTGGAGTTTTTATCTCCATGCTTTAGCCAGTTCAATCTTGCCTTTTGCTCCCAATGTTGCTCCTCTTGTTTATAAGCCTCATCAAGTTGCCTTTTTTTTTTTCCCATCTCATATCCTCCAATCAATAAGACTCCCTTCCTTTCTCATTTCTGATGATTCATGGTTCAGCTTAGCTATCTTCCTGGCATTCTCAGTTCTAAAGCTGCTACTCCATTTCAGAATCTCCACCCTGGTGTCCTTGATTTTCTGCTGGAATTGGAACATAGGAGTACCTGCCTGGATTTTGTGCCATCCTTTTTCTACTGTTTCCTTCAATCCCGGTTTTTGCAGCCACCTCCTATAAAAAATGAATCTTCTTTTTCTGTATTTGTGCCCCTGAGAACTGTCCAGCATTAGCAAACTGTGGTCTGAAGCACTTCTGAAAATGTTGTGGACAGATGCATTTGGGTAAGATGCTGTCCAAGTCAAGAAGCCAAACAATCTATCTAATTTCTCTTCCACAAATCCTTCTGCTTCTCTTTGGTTCTCCCATGTAAATCGGTGCCCCACCATGCCAATTTCTAGCATTCCCATCTTGCTAATGAATTCTTTGAATGGGGTGAAAGATGCTTGTGGTCTCAGCCTCCCACCTTGCTTCTCCTCCAGACAGATTATATCATTCATATCCCCTCCCAAAAACCAGAAATCACTGCATTCCTGCCTAGCCTCCTCCAGATACTGCCATTGGTCTTTTCTCCCTTGAAAATCAGTGCTGGCATATATAAAAATTCCCAACAAGTTCCAGAATGCACCTCATCCCAGAATTCCACTTCTAAGCAGAAGGAGTGCTTGATGACTCTGAAGACTATAGTTTCCTTATCCCAGCAGAGGAAAAGCCCACCACTTCTCCCATTAGGTTCCACCGAGGTCCAACAATCATCAACAACTAAGTTCTTACAAACAGTACTAATAAACTTATTCTTTTTTTTTTTTTGTTTCTGAAAGGAAAAGAAAATTGGGGTGATAAAGCCTCCAAGTCTCCTTGATTTGGAAAACTGTAGAGAGGCCACCCGCACCTCTACAGTTCCACACCGCTACCTTCATTGATCACTGTGTGGCCCTGGAAGGCTGGCCACTTTCACCTCATGTTGGACTGATTTGAGCTTCTTGCATTTGGTTGCAGACTACATTTCTGAAGATGTATCGACATTTCCTTCAAGAGTAATTTCTAGGATAGGTCTTTTCCCTCTGGAAGGTTTTGGGTTATCAGAGGTAGAGGAAAGTTTGGTGTCTGCGATGGTCTTCCTCTTCCAACCTCTGGTTTTTCTAACAGGATTGGTAACAGGTGTAGGGCCCAGATCTTCTGGTTGGGATGGCACAATAGATCTAGTTTGTTTAGAGGGGGATTGGTTAGGTTCAGAGGAGAAGTAAGCATCAGTTTCCATATGAGAGATAATGGGTGTAATTTGAGTCTGGCTACTGGTAGTAGAAGAGGGTAAGGACAATGCAAGAGGGAGGGGGTTCGGAGTAATTTGGGGTAGTGGAGAGGTCTGAGGAATGTTGACTGGAGAGGGCATGGCTGCAGGTTCTAAAATTCGATTCTTGGAGTTTGATTGGGTGGTGTTGGATTGGATGTTGTCTTTATGAATGACTGAGGGAGCTCTGAAGAGAGTATTGCTGCTCGTGAATTGCTCTTCAGAGTTGGCTTGGTGGCTAGATGAGGTGGAGTAGAAAAACTCAGAGGCCTTTAACCATTCTCCAAATCTTCTTTCTTGCATCTTTTGATGATTAATATCCTCTTATCTTTGGTGACAGTTCTTATCTATATGCCCCAATACCCCACAATAGTAGCAAAGGCTGGTTAACTTCTCATACTTAAACTGCACAAGTGTCTTCTTGCTTCCCAGTTGTATTGTGGCACAGCTAACCAGTGGTTCATGTATATCAATCGTAACAAGAAGACGAATGCATTTACCAGCTAAAAACCCTCCCTGAGGTACTATGACATCCTTGGTATGTTTAAAGGCCTTGCCAATCTTGAGCCCTACCTCAGCTGATTGCCAGTGGAGGGGCACATTCCACGCTTGAATCCACATGTCAAGACTGTCAAATTCCGGATTTTCCGGCGAGATATCCTCACTCCAATCTTTGAGAATAAGATACTGTCCTTCAAAAGCCCAGCATATTCCAGCTCGAACTTTAGCTTTATCCTCTGCATTAGCAAAAATAAACTGGAAGAAGTTTCAGCTGATTTCTCTGATTGAGACCGGTTGTCGAATATGCCACATTTGATTGACTGCCCTTCGAAGCCCAATAATCCCAGCTTTTTTCTGCCCAATTATTTTGCCCATAAGGCTTCTACCACAGTCTTTAAGACTATGACTGGTGTCCCCAGATTCAATAGGAATGATTTTTGCTTCATTCTCAGATAGCTGAAAAGCGCCGATCTTATTAACGATATCTTCTTCCATGAACTAAGAACTCAAGCCCCAAATTAGAGAATCTAAAATCTGGACACAAAGAAACAAAGAAAACAGGAGCAGCGAAACCCTAGCGGGCATAAAATAGAAAAACGAAGAAAGCGCAGCAAGATCCAAGGATTGCTAAAAAACGAACAATAATAAAGGAATTATTAGAAGAAGAAAAGCTAAACCAAGATTTACCCCACAAAAATGAGGATTAAGGAGCACAAAGCTTATAGATCTCGGCACAAAGCTTATAGTCTATACTTGGTGTTACTAACAATTATTGCATTTTTTGTATTTACTTCAAACATGAATTTACAAACCTACTGTTGCTCAAATTGTCCGCTGGTCCAATTGAACCACAATCTACTGACTCAATTCGTCTTGATCTCTCTGATGACCTGCAAGACACTGGGAGGGGTCCCGACAGAAAACACTCTGACGCTCAAGTCAGTTTCTTGCTCAACACTGGTATGTTGATAGTGTATTTTGCATGTATATGTGTGTTGTGTAAAAGTAATAACTTGTATCTTTATAGTCAAAGCTATTTGTAATTAAAAAGCATTTTAGTAAGGCAAGAAGTCTTCACGTATATATCTCAACAAACCAGATCTTACCAAACCCATAGAGTCCCTGGTAAAATACACTTCCTTCGTTCAAGGGACTCAATTCACTTCTCCTATACAGATTTTCAACGATATCGTTCCTAAGACCTTTTGGCCGAGCTCGCAAACACACACATTCCCTGAAGTTGTCATATTTGCCTCTAACCAATATCTACCGTACTGGAAATGGCGTCGTTCCAACCCCGAGCTGAAAGGTTTTATGTGCCCTCAAAATCGAGTAGGCTAAGAGTACATGATCTTCATCCGTTCGACCAGCTATTAGGTCGAACTCTCAAGTGTACCGATTAAATCATCTCATCACTAAACTAACATTGTTGGTCATCCATGTGCCCTTTATCTCTGTGTTTGACCTGTCTTTCTGCAGATAAGTGCTGAGCTCCATCTGAGCTCGGCTTATGGTGTCCTTCCGCGACCCATATTATCTCTGGCTATATCATCTAGTCCGACCATTTCGTGGATGAGCTATCGCAGCTCATTCAAGAAATATTCAAGAACGCTAAAACTAGTATGGCGAGGAGTTTTACTCCCTCCATTGAACTGCTCCAAGCGCGGGACTCCACGAACGGACCTATGACATTGACAAGATTTCTGCAGACACAACCTACCGTCACTATATTACTTTTTGACATAATCCATCATGATGAAACGACCTTTAGACTACAGCCCCTCGCAATACGTCTCCATCGTTGATTTGCTAATGGGATAAATGACCATGATTAGCTGACCTTAGAGCTATTGTTCAGCTTCAAGCACACGCTATCAATCCTTGTCGTTGATTTATTCGCGAAATGGACGACAACAATTTTTTGACCTGTGAGTTCCACCTTGGTCCAGACCACTCACCAACCCTATCAAACGATCTTAAATCAGCCAGATCAATTCACCTCTATTCATCTTACATATATCAAACTTACTTTCTTTAAAACATCATTTGTTGTCTCTACAATTTATTCTCTTCCTCCCCGAACTCCGGCGATCTTAATCCTCCTCTCTGGTGAACTCCGTCTAAAAAATTAGTGGTCTCCCAATCATTTCATTTATGTCCATTAGCTTGATGGGTAAATGGCATTCTACCTTCTTTACTTCCATATATGCTTGCCGTAGTTTTGTGTTTCGACCATCTCTCTTACTCTGCAATCTCTTACATCTTTTATTATCGATCTTTGCATGTTATGTTTTCGTTATTAGAGCATCTCACCCTTTGACTAATAAAAACACCCACTCACCTTCAAATTGAGAGCCCCTAGGTGAGCCCTTGGTGACCCTAGTTGTAGCAGCTCCGATAAGCGCGACCGACCAAGCTATGATGGTCGCAGACGATAAAGCAAAAAGGGTATCCGCCATTGTTAGAGTATCGTGTCCTAACCCCATTTTCGCCTACTCGACCGACAGAATCACCAAACGTTTTCACGAGGTCAAGCTCCCAAAAGGTTAGGATCTTAAGATCCTGCGAGCCAGAGATACTTATTGTCAACCACCTCCTGGTTATTACACCTTTTTTCTTTGATCTAGTCGGGGCCAGGTTGAGATTTCCTTTACGCGACGGTCTGGTGGAGCTTAGTAAACTCTAACATTTGTCGTTAAACCACTTTTCTCCCAATGCTATTAGACTGCTTGTTGGTTTCTCATGGTGTGCCGAGCTAGGTTAGATAGGATCGACCCTGACCTTTGATTCTATTGCCTTTGTATGAAACCTTGCAAAACTTCATACTATTTGTCCAACAGCAATGGCGCGAGCTTTCTTAGTCAATCTAAGTCCATAGTTTATAATTGGAAAAACAATTTTACTTCGTTCATCCTCTACCAAGTACCTTTGAATTTTAACCTGAGTGGCTACACGAGCTACCCAGTCAGCATAAGAACCCCAGACTCAACGGCGAGTATGGCGCCTTTATCCGACAATGGAATAGACGACCTCTCATGTCAAAAAACTGACCTCTGACGTGCAAATTCTCCGTCATTTCAAGTTATTTAATTTTGCGGTCCATCTTGTGGATGATATAGGTAGGCGTGCCAGTCACGAGCTGACATTCCTTGCTTTATGTGTTGTATTTCATGTCGATCATTTCTCTAATAACCACGCCGCATGCAGAGGCCATGCTTATCTCGGTTGCCACCATTCCTTCAACCAGAATGATAGAAGCCCAACTTTACACCAGCCAGAACCTTAAGCTGGTCGTCGACCTAGAGAACCCTGGCCCTTGGTATCGGCGACCTCCCTAGAAATAGTCTGCGGGAAAGCGCCAGAAAGTGAGCACAAGGACAAGGTCTCTCCCAAAAAAGGTGGCCATACTCCCAAGCTACAAGTCTGCTTAAGGCAAACCTTAGAACAGTCGGGTCCTTTGTAGATAATAGGGACATGGGAGCAGTGGTCTCCTATCTTCTTTGCATCTTTTCTGATGGAGAGACCTCACATTGGAAGATTAAGGAGGGTCGGGCTGCCTCTACCATGTATCATCTCATCTAAGTAACGTTTCTTTCATTAAAGATGTATTGGTGATCCCTATGAATATCAAACTGAAAACCTCATCGCAGCAGATGCTGGTCGGGCTTGCTCTTATCTTTCAAGAGAAAATGGAAAGAGAAGTAGCAGAAGTGCAGAAACTGAAAAATGAGCTCGAGAAAAGAAAGGACGAGTTGGCCAGCCTAAACGAGGTCTATGATCGTGAGATAGAGGTGATGGACCAGTTGAATGCTTAACTTGCATCAAACAAAATTGAGTATACTGACCTCAAAACACAACTGCTCTCCAAGGAGGCCGAGCTCGATTCACTCTACATCTTTGTGGACCAGCGTGTCGCTCAAGCCCGCGAGTATGGTCAAGCCTACTTCATCTTCTCAGTTTCGGGCACGAGCTTCCTTAACCACATAGAGCCGAGCTTCTGAAGTATTTCCAGCACACCACTCACTACCTCTACTATCTCCTCCCGGCATGGCAACAATATTTCAAAAAAGGGATCAAGTGTTCCCGAGCTCAAGCCGTGGCCCAAGGATTCACTGGCACTTGAGATGAGGCTGCCTTGACGAGAGGTCTTTCGGATCCTGAAGGGTGGAATGGCAATATGTCGCAGCCTACCAATTTCCCATGGTTGGTGCCTGTGTTAAAAATTGCTCAGGCCTAAGCAGGCCTGGCTGCAGAGAGTGAGGAGGTGGACGAGGAAGGTGAAATGTCGTCGCCATGAAGTTTTTATGCTTGTATTGATACTCTGAATTTTTCGTGCTTAATTTGTATCTATGTGGTGGGTGCCCGTTTGAACTCATTTTTTTGTTTTCGATTTCTTCTTATATTAGTAATTTTTCGTATTGTATGAATTGTGTGTTGGTTTATATTTAGGCATCTCGGCCTGCTGCCGAGTTTTTGGACTCAATTGGTGTTGCAACAAATTTTACAGCTCAGCCAACTACAAGTCTTGAAAGCCATGCAGTTACTCGCCACTGCATGCCTGCACCCTAAATTACCGTCGACCTTCGTGAACTCCAGCGGTATCATAGTAAGCTTGTGCCCTAAACGTGGTTACCAGTTTGAGGACTCGCTGCCGAGCTCCACGAGCTTTGCAACACCACAACAGGTTTACACCCTAAAATTAGCTACAAGTCTAAGGACTTGCTGTCGAGCTCCGCGAACTTGGTAATGCCATAACAGGCTTACGCCCTAAATTTGCTTACGCGTTTGAGAACTCACTGTCAAGCTCTGCGAGCTTGGAAACGCCATGAATGGCTTATGCATTAAGTTGGCTACGATACTGAGGATTCTCTGTCGAGCTCCTCAAGCTTGGCAATGCCACGATAAGCTAACACCCTAAGGGTTGCTATGAGTCTGAGGACTCGCTGTCGCGAGCTTGGCAATGCTACGACAGACTTATGCCCTAAAGTTGGCTACGAGTCAAAGGACTCGCTGCCGAGCTCTGCGAGCTTGGCAACACCAGGACAGGCTTACGCCCTCCTTCAATTTTTGAGCCGGTGGATCAAAGTATGTGATATGAAATTTCAGGCCTATAGTTCTTTATTGTGAAATAATGTGTTCATCGGAAAAAGTTGGAAAAGAATAGATATCAATCATAAAATAACTCTGTCAAGTCAAGCGTAAACTTTTTTAGATGCTTCACATTCCACGGCCTAGGCAGCACTCGCCCATCGGCATCTTGCAGCTCATACACGCCTATCACAAAAACCCTCTCGATCATATATGGCCCTTCCTTGTTGGGCTTCAATTTTCCAATGTGCTTGAGGGCGTCAACCGGGCGCCAAACTAGGTCTCCCACTTGGAATCTTCGAGCTCAAATTGATTTATCATGGGCCGCTCTTATTCTTTTCTTATAGGCGGCAGTTCTGACTGCCGCCTAATCTCGCAGCTCGTCCACTAGGTCGAGGGCCTCCTTATGTAGCTCATCATTGCCTTCTTTTGTAGATGCACTAGCTTTTTCTAAGCTTAGTCCTACCTCCACTGGATGACTCCTTCCATACCGTATACCAAATTAAAGGGTGTGTCTGCCATCAAAGACATCGCCGTCGTTCGATACAACCAAAGGTTCAAGTCAATCTCATCCATCCATGCTCCAGAGGCCCTCTCCAGCCTACCTTTCAGTCCTTAATGAATCGGCTTATTGGCTACCTCAGCCTGCCCGTTCGCCTGCGGATGGGCTACTAAAGCAAATTGTTTGTTTTATCATCATATCCTTGCACCATGCCATTATGTGGCGGCCTCTACATTGGGCCCCATTATTCGATATTTTCACTCATGGAATGCCATATATCGGCAGTAGATGTTCTCGAGCAGAACTTCAATCACTTTTTCCTCAGCAATCCTGGCCAGTGGCTCTACCTCAATACAGTTAGTGAAATAATCCACCACCAATATCAGAAACTTTCGCTAACCTGTCGCCTGGGGAAGAGGACCTACTATATCAATTCCCCATTGGGTAAAAAGCAATGGTGAGCGTATAGGGATGATGTTATCAACAAAATTAACAAATAAGCTTATTTGACTGCTGTTTACTTTAAATAAACCGACCGGTTCACCCCCGACCATCTATGTTTTCCATTGGCAAATCTGCGTTGTATTTCCATTGTTGTGATGCAGACGAGAGGGTTTTTCTTCCCCTCGCGGTGTTGTTGTTGCCTTGAGACTGGACTTTTCCAAACGGAGACTTTTTCTCATTTGTTTTTAGAGAGTAAGGTTGCGAGGAGAGTGTGGGAGCATTTTGCCACTTTTACTCATATATCCCTTCCCACCATAGACGGTTTCTTTGAATTTCTGAGTTTTTTCTCACAGAGCACTCACCGTAGACACGTGGGCTTTCTCATTCTTTGTATATTCCTCTGGCTCAACAAGACATAAAGGAATAATGAGAAATATATGAGTATTATTTTTATGTGCTCTCACGTTCTTTTGCAGGTTGATCGACACCTATCTCTCCTTACAGCTCTGGGCAGACTCACACCTAGAGACTAGACAGGCTGCACACCGTCCCACCGCCTTGTACCATCCCCACTACCACTTTTCTAGCACCCATGCCCCTGAGTCGTTGTTTGGTTGAGACCCGACTCCCCTTGGGTTAAGCTAACACTGACGGATCTTATGATCGACTTAATAGAGCCGCATGAGGAAGGGGCTTGATTAGGGACCACAACGGAGATCTCATTACCACTTTCCACACCCTTTTTCAGGCTACCTCCAGTTATGATGTGGAGATCCAAACCCCTCAAATTATTCTTCAGATCGCAGTTGGATCTCACCGCTGTTGTCACCCTCCTGACCTCAAGACACCAGGGTTCATGGCAGATTCAACATCCACTCATGCACATTAGATCTTCACTCCAAAATTTGAAAAATAAAATACAAACAAGAAAGCTAAGAAGGAAGAGATCAAATGAGCAAAAAGATAAAAATAAAAGTATTACCAAATAATCAAATAAATCTGTAAATTTTATTAAAAATTTCACATTGATACTTATTTTAAAATGGATAAAGTATGCATACAAATTATATGTTAAATTATTATATATCATAAAATAAAATCAAAATATTAATAAAAAAATACTTTTAGATATCATTTTTAAATTAATCTATATTACTCACCAATCTTAATTTATAGCTTGTACTATATTTTAATCTATTCATTTTATTGCATTCCAAAATCGACTTATTGATATTTTTAGCAAACTTAAATAAATGAATAAGCTCATTTGTTGAGAAGTCGTAGTTTAGAAGTTAGGCGGTATAAAATAAATTTTTGGAGGACAAAATTAAATTAATCACTTAAATTTTCTAGTAGTTGTGAAAAACTTGTAACTTGTGGTTGTTCTAACAATGAAATGAAACAATAGTCTAAAACAAAGGTCAAATCTGATAAAAATCATGGTGAACTGAAACAAGAAAAAGATGAAGTCTGTGAACTCATTTTCATTGAACATACCTATTGTGGCTGAGATCTGTTGCACAATGTATTATTCGTGAAAACCTAGACACTTGTCACAATCAAGACTCATAAAATAAAACAAAAGATTCCTATTTAACGTGTAACGCCCTGTATTTTATTAATAAAGAAAAATATTACCTTTTAATTTAAGCTAGCCTTTGTTAATAAATAATCATGTTCATGTTCAAAGTTCAAGTCATTCAGCTAGTTATATTCCGAGTTCGACTATTAGTAGATAATTATTCGGTTTAATTATTTCAATAACCGAATAATTCCAAATTTAATTCCGATTTGTTCATTAATTAATGAGTTCAGAATTAATAAATTAAGTTGACGAATTGTCTGAAATGTCGATATTCGGATTAATCGTCCAAGTCATGAATATTCGAAATAATTTCGAATATCACGTTTATGTTCGGAACTAATTATTCCAATCAAGATTTTTCGAAATTATTTTCGAATACATGTTCACGTTCGGATTAATTTTGGTATTTAAGTACCAAGTTAATCAAATAAATCATGTGTTATCAAATAATTAAGCATGATAATTATGCTTAATTAATTCTATGATCATGCTTAAGGCATTAAACCAAATCATGCTCCAATTTTGCTTAATTGCCGTGAGAATTTGGGAGGAAGTTAGAATAGCTATTTTGTTATCATGACCTAAGCTTGTGGAAGATTATAATTTCTCTAAGCATGAGGTGTCATGAGATTAAAACTCTAAGCATGACTAAGCCAAAAATTTTCCACTTAGCTACTCCATTAGCTAGCAAGTGGCGCAAGGATAGTAAGCCACCAAGTTCTCACCTCCTCATTGACTTTTCCATGCGTATATATTGA
>CACSLK010012206.1:720110-731706 GCA_902706635.1 Striga hermonthica | reverse complement strand
ATAATCAAGTGGTCAGCATTACCTAATTCGGTTTACTGAAAAGGATGTCAACAAGGTGGCCCCCAGCATTAATGGTTGTCTTGAAAGAGACGAGCAGTGATGCTGAAAATTCTCCGGTACTCATTTAATCTCTGGTAAGGGAGATATGTCGGTTTTGCGAATGTTTTTCCGATATCTTCACACTTGGTAGAAATAACACTGAGAGTTGAAACAGCGCAATTTAATAAGATTAATTGCAACGTTTACTGATAGGGGTAACGGTTTTTTTTATTAGGCCACGTATCCGTTGATAATAGGCACGACTCTCAAGGGTTGCGTCGACTCGCGAATTAAGAATGTGTGGCCCACGCGCCCCTACTTCCTTTGGTTCCCAACGGTCGCTATTGAATCCAGGGCTTAGTATAAATAGGAATTCTTCTTTTGAGATCTACTTTACTCTCATCTTCTTCTTGCAATCGTCTTTCCTGTTTTCCTTGTGAATTAATCGCCTCTCAACTGTACTCAAAGCATCCCAGATCTACAAACTACTTCCTGTGGTAAGAACCCCTTTTCTTTATATTTTGTTCATTTACTCCGACTTTCCTTTATTTTTCTCGACATCATGAGTGTATCATGGGCGTCTTCTGGTGACGACGAATTGGACGTGATGATGATTAACATGGTTCACTCTGGGGAGTTAGAATTGTTGTCTGAGTATAACCGATAAGACCCGGTATTTGTCGAACGGTTGAAAATTCGACTAAACGATAGCGAGGGAGACAAAGTCGTAGAGAAAAACACTGTCGATGACTCAAGATTTTGGAGGCGACCTATTAGGAGATGGACAGATCCTGGGCTTACATCCCATGGTGAACCAAGTATCCTTACTGATGCCAACATCGTTATGTTGCGAAGTGAAATTCGAGTCCCTACATCGGTACATCTGTTTGCTCCATACCCAGGTGAAAGGATCACATGTCCTCCACCCAACTGCGTCGGCGTGTTCGCCGAGAGTCTGAGATCAGGCTTGCGATTCCTTTTGCCGCGCATAGTCACTGAATATTTACGGGACTGGGAGTTTCCGATATGCCAAATCGCTCCAAATTCATGGAAGCGAATTATTGGACTGCTGGTGCTTTTCGCCGAAAAGAAGTGGGATCTACCGTCGGCGAAGGACATGAGAAGCATGTTCACATTTCGAAAGAGTCCAGATAGACAAGTGTCGGACCCACTTCTCACTTTTTCCATTGTCGGTAAACCCCAACCAAGGGTCAAGGTCGGCGAGTTAATAATGGAGGTCCCCGACACATTACATGGCTTCCAAGAAGAGTGGTTGTGGGTCGGTGGAGATTGGCAGTGCCCCGACTTCGCTAATGATCTTCTTGCCGACGGGACAAGCATCCCAATGGCTATTAAATCTGGTTATTGTAAGTTGTTCACCGTTTTCTTCATTTCGGTTATTAATATCTTGTTTTTTGTTGTCGCTAACAGGTGGACTTTTGTGACCTTGTAGCAAAACCAACCGGGAAGAGAGAGCCCAAGTTCGAAGGTCTACTGTACGATCGAGTGGACAAATTGTTTGAAGTATCTCATAATAAACGACGATATCAGCGACTTGTGAAGGATTCCCGTTTAGAGTTGGCTGGTTTATCTCCCGGGATACTTGATTCTTCATTTCTACCAAGTAATTTCTTCGCTTATCTCGTAACATTGTTCGTGTTAACGAAATCGGTCTAACTTTGAATTTGCTGTAACAGTCTATTATCCATTGCTGGGATACTTTGGTTTCGGAGATCCCGTAGAAGCAGAAGAACACCGGAGACGTAATCCAAATTTCGAGAGGTGGTTGAATCAAAATAATTTTTCTTTAAAGTTAACAAAGTTGGGAAAAACAAAAATCTTCGATCAATAGAGATGGCCGGGCGTATGAACCTTCTGAAGTCATGGAAGAAGAACCCGAACCGTTCCCGAAGCGCTGTCGGTGAACCATCATCAACAAGAGTGGAACCGACACCGGCGATCGTCAATGAGGCGTTGGTTACCGAGGTCCCACCACTTGAAGTTGCTCCAATCCAACAAGTGATGACGTCGGTGGAGGAGCCCAGCGTGGAGACCGACATCACGCGAGAGGTGCCGGAAGAGCCACTCCTTAACGTGGTGCAACGGCGTAAGAGGTCTAGCGTATCTCACGTGGCTGAAAGGATGAAGAAGAAGCCGAACACTGGCGCCGGCAAAGATAAGGAGGAGGAAGAACCGGAGATTATCTTGAGGGAGTCCTTCCATAAAGTTAACGAGAAGAAGGCGGCAGAGCTGACATTGCCGGAAGGGGTGTTTGACCCTTGGTTTTCGATGTTCCAAACAGTCGCCGAACCCAAAGTTACGATTAACCACCGGGTCCCTACCGAAGCGGTGAAGGCGGCGAAGGTTCCCTTAATGTCGTGGGACCCGAAAACTCACGTCGGGATCGCGTCTCTGCCTGACGACTAGAAATTCAGCTATGTCCGAGGCTGCTTGGGACGGGCACTTGTCAGTTTCATAGCGGCCGAGGAGAGTTATCGGGGTAGAGCGCAGGAACTTGACGAGAAACAGCATGAACTAAGCTTGAAGGAAGGCACCATAGCATCTCTGGAAGACGAGAAATCTCGCTATGAGGCGACCTTGTCGAAGAAAGATGCTCAGTTGCAGGCGGCACAGACCGAGGTGAGCGCTATTAAAACCGAGAAGGAAAATTTATTGTTAGCCCATGATCTCACATCGGTTCAGCTGGCTAAAGTTGTCGAGGTAGCCAAGGAGAAAGATGAGCAGCTCACGAGATTGAAGGCTGAACTTCAGGCAGTTCGCAAGGACCGGTCTGTAAAGGACGCCGAACTGATACGATGTCGGGAGGCTCATGAGACTGCTATGAGCAAACTCCGTCAAGAAATGGCAACCGCCGCTGAGCTCAAATTCCAGGAGGGTATCGAAGTCGGCAAGAAATCGGTGGCCGAATCCGACAACGCATTTAATGCTGACGCAGTAACGGAATGGGACTTGGAATTGAACGTCGCCTTGACCTTGCGTTGGGTGATCGATAGGGTGGAAAGCGGCGTATACACTATAGACGAGCTGCGTATCTTCCTCCTTCATAAAATGGAGAAGCATGGTTTTAATCCTGAGATGAAGAATGCCCATATTCCGGCCGACCAGGATGAAAGAGACTTCGCCGACCGACTTCTAAAACAGAAGGAGAGTCGGATGTTGGAATTGGACATGATACCCTGGTCGGAGGAGCGCAAGGCAAAGATCCGCCGGTCATTTGTCGACATGGTCCTCAAAGTGGAGAAGGCCAAGAAGCCTGAAATGGCTAATATATGTGTGGAGACGATTGCCGAGGCCTTTGTTACAGAGACATTTGAAGGCCTGTCTGATGAGGAGCTTTTGAGTGCGATTATCAGTTTTGACTCACGCAAAGTGGCGGAGGATGACGCCAAGGCTAAAGGATGGGCGACTGATCCAGTTCCTTCTGACGACAATCGTGTTCTGCATGAAGATGATGATGTCGTCGTGATTAAGGAAAGTGATATCGTCCGAGCACTGGAAGAGAAGGAAGAAGACGTAATTCAACACTTAAGCCAGAGATTAATTGAGCATATGGATGCTGTTGATAAGGACAAGGCTGGAGCCGAAATTCCTCAATTTGGAGGAGCGTCGTCATCGGGGACCAAAGAAACCTAATGTTGTTTTTTTTATTTATTTTGTCGTTTGTTTGTTTTTTCTTGAAATGTACTGACAATATCTAGTTTTGGAATGAAATATTAATGTTTAATGATTGTTATATTCTTTATGAATGCTTCAATATGACGTATTGTTATAACAAGTCAAAATATGCCGGAAAAGGTGAATAAGTGCTTGTCAGATCAAAATTTCCGACATAATATTAGTGCAATAATTTATAGGAACTACTGACGTCGGTGCAATCTTACAGTATTTCCGACATCAATAACTTTATCAGAACAAGTTACAACAAACTTGCTTTTATTGGAAGCATTTATCGTGGAAGTCCTTGAATGTCTCAAAGAACTTAAGAATTTTATTGTCAGCTCATCAAATCGACGTCGGGATTTGATATTAAAGAGCATAAGCCTTCCCAAACCATCTTCAGGGCTTGGAAGTATCCGGCTTTGTCGCGTTTGGCTAGGTCATACCATCTTCAGGGTACGAAACACGTTTAGCCTTAGCAACGAGGACCGATTTATTGTGGTCCGAGTGATCGAACAAATTATAGAGGTTCGTCACACAAATTTTATTGATAGCAAAATATAGTTCTTGTACAGAAGTAGGGCAAAAACTTTTCACATGTCAAGAGCAGAATTTTGATCTTCAAACTCACTGATAATACTTCTTCAAATGAGTCATATGCCAGGGATATGGAAGAGGAACACCGTCTAAAGTTTCAAGTCGGTAGGTGCCATTAGAAATCGGACGATTTACTTTAAAGGGTCCTTCCCACTTCGGTTGTAACGGGCCGACATTGGCCCCAGTGATCCTTTTCAGCACAAGATCTCCTTTGACAAATGAGCGTGGCTTGAGTCTTGAGTTGATGTACTTTTCACTACGCCGTTTATAAGCGGCATTTCACATTTCAGCGTCAGCCCGTAGCTCATCGACCAAATCGAGATTGGCTCTCAAGTTTGCCGAGTTGGTTCCTTCAGAGAAGTGAGTGACCCGATATGTTGGAGAAGTCAGTTCAACCGGTATTACAGCTTCAGTTCCGTATGCCAATGAAAACAGAGTTTCTCCAGTCGAATTTCTCGTCGTCGTCCGGTAAGACCAGAGGACATAAGGAAATTCGTCAGGCCATGACCCTTTTGCTGCTTTAAGCCGAATTTTTAGACCATTCTTGATAATCTTATTTATGGCTTCTATCTGCCCATTTGCTTGTGGGTGATAAGGTGACGAGAAGAAGTGTTTGATGTCGTAATCTTCACAAAAGCTTTCAAATCGCTTTCCTTCAAACTGGCGGCCGTTGTCAGTTATGATGGAGTTCGGTACTCCAAACCGACAAACGATTGACTTCCATACAAAATCAACCATCTTCTGTTCCGTGATGGTTACAAGAGGCTCGGCTTCAGCCCACTTAGTGAAATAATCGGCGGCTAAAATAGCAAACCGAACTCCCCCTTTTGCTGTTGGGAGTTTGCCGATCAAATCAATTCCCCATTTTGCGAACGGCCATGGGCTATAAATTGACTTGAAGAGTTCAGGATGTTGATTAACGTTAGGGGCAAATATCTGGCATTTGCGGCATCGTCGCACCCAGTCTGCGGCGTCTTTCTTAATGGTAGGCCAGTAATAGCCTTGACGGAGAATCTTGTGAGACAAAGCTTGAGCTCCCTGGTGAGTACCGCAGACTCCTTCATTTACTTCTTGAAGAACTCGTTGAGCGTCAGTCTCTGGCAGACATTTAAGCAATGGAGAAGAGTATCCACGCTTATATAACGTCCCCTGATCAATGGTGAAATGAGCAGCACGAACACGAAGAGCGCGAGCTTCTTTCGGGTCTTCAGGTAAGGTCCCGTTTTGAAGATAGTCGACGATCGGGTCCATCCACGTTAGATTTGAAGCCGGTGGGGCAGCGTCAACCATGACGACGTCGGTAGAGACTATTGATGAGGTCGCTTGGTGAGTAATTTGCACGAACTCGACGTTATTCAAGTCGGTCGATGAGGCCAAGCGTGAAAGAGCATCTGCCTGGATATTGGATGACCGAGGTATATGTTCCAACGTCATTTTAAACTGTGCCAACTTTTTCTTTACGAGATCAAAATAAGGCAACAACCGTGGTTCTTTAACTTCATAAGTACCATTGATATGGCTGACTAATAACTGAGAATCGAAAAGTATTCGGAGAGACGAAACATTCATTGATTCAGCAAAGCGTAGGCCTGATAAGAGGGCCTCGTACTCGGCTTCGTTGTTGGTGGCCGGGAAGGTGAATGCCACAGAGTAGCAAAACACTTGTTGATCTGGACTAACTAAGACAATCCCTCCTCCAGCTCGCATAGCGGTGGACGATCCATCGACATAAAGAGCCCACGTTGGATCCTCAATAGATGTACTGACACTTGGAGTAAATTCAGCAATGAAGTCAGATAATACTTGAGCTTTGATAGCGGTCCGTGGTCGGTACTGAATATCAAACTGTCCCAATTCTATCGCCCATTTAATCATTCTTCCCGACGTGTCAGGTCAGTGAAGGACTTGTCGGATAGGGTATGTCGTAAACACAACAATTGAGTGTTCCAGAAAATATGGGCGCAGCTTCCGCGCAGCGATGATCAGAGCAAAGGCTAACTTTTCCATATACGGATATCGCAATTCAGCGTCATGTAAGGCCTTACTAATATAATATACTGGAAACTGTTGAAGCCCATCTTGTCGTATAAGAACAGCGCTAACAGCAACGTTACTTACACCAAGGTACAAATACAGAGGCTCATCAGGAAGTGGCTTCTGCAATGTCGGTAACCGCGAGAGAACTTCTTTGATGTTGTCAAAAGCATTCTGGCATTCCATGGTCCACTCAAACGGTTTCTTCTTTTTGATAGCGTCAAAAAATGGCTTGCAATGATCTGTAGACTTTGAAATGAATCGATTGAGAGCCGCCAGTCGACCAGTTAAAGCTTGGACACCCTTGATAGATGTCGGGGGAGCTAGGTCAAGTATGGCTTGAATCTTAGCGGGATTGGCCTTGATCCCTCTCTGACTCACCATGTATCCTAAAAACTTCCCTGATCCGACTCCGAAAGTACACTTCTTGGGGTTAAGCACCATAGAATATTCTCGGAGTATATCAAAGACCTCTGAAAGATGAGTGATGTGATCAGAAGCCTGTTCCGATTTTACTAACATGTCGTCTACATAAACTTCCATCGTGTGGCCGATCAGGCGAGCAAACATCGTATTGACCAGCCTCTGATACGTGGCCCCTGCATTCTTCAATCCGAAAGTCATCATGACATAGCAATAAAGGCCTCGAGCTGAATAGAACGAGGTATGTTCAGCGTCATCAGGGTGCATGGGAATCTGATTATAGCCTGAATAGGCATCCAAGAAACTCATAAGTTGATGTCCCGAGGTAGCATCTACCATGTAATCAATGTGTGGAATGGGGTAGCTATCTTTCGGGCATGCCTGATCCAAATCTGAAAAATCTATGCACAGACGCCAAAGGCCGGTGGCTTTCTTGACCAAGACAGGATTTGATATCCATGTCGGGTACTTGGCTTCTTTGACAAATTTATTGTCTATGAGCTTATTTACTTCCTCTTCAAGAGCCTTCTGGCGATCCGGGCCGAATTTGCGGCGTTTCTGGATAACAGGCTTGACAGTTTTATCCATATTCAAGCGATGGCATGCTTTTTGCGGGTCAATCCCTTTCATATCTTCGTGCTTCCAGGCGAACACATCGGAGTTCGACTGGAGGAATTGAATTAGGTTTGATCGAATGGGTTCTTGAAGGTTAGTCCCAATGCGTAGCGGTTTTTGCTGAGTCGATCCATCCACGTAAATGGTTTCGACATCTTCAACTGGTTCTGCTCGGACATGGCGATTCCCATCTTTGAACTGCATCTGTGGGTCCATATCTTCGTGTATTTCTGTATCTTTCTCGTGAAAAGGTGGTTCTTGATCAAGGACTTCAGTTAATGTTTCAGGCAAAACCGACGTCATAGGGATGTCGGTATCAGTAAGCAGCATGTCGGTATCTGCTTGAGGCGCGTCAGTATCTGGAATGAATTGATCAGTTCTTTCAGCATCAAAGTTGAATTACTGGGCTCAACGGAGTTATCAGCATCCTGCTCTTCAATCATATGAAAGTTACGCGAGGTTGAGAGCAACATCAGACTTCGGGCTTCTCGTTGATCTCCGTAATGAGTGCCTTCTCCTTCAATAGTGGGGAACTTCAGGGCATAATGAAAAATTGACACAGCAGCACGGAGTTTGTAGAGTGCAGTTCGTCCTATTACAGCATTGTATTCGTTCTGAACATCCAAGACATTGAAGGTCTCCATAATGATCTTAGATTTTGGTCCAAAGCCACCAAACCGGATGGGAAGTAGTATTTCGCCGACAGGACAAGAAATGCTTCCATTGAAACCTTGAATTTGGTCGTTGCAAGGTCTAATGTCCGCCGGGTCCAAACCCAATTTTTTGAATGTGCAAAGCATCAAAATACTCGAATAAGCTCCAGTGTCGACCAAAATCCGATGAACAGGAATCCCTCCAATCGGGCTATTATAATAAGAGCATTGGAATGAGGATGAGCAAATAAATTAGCGTCTTCGATACTGAATGTGATAGGACAATTCCGTTTGTTAATGGTATCTCGGAGGTCAACATTCATGACTCGTTTCTCGGCATTCTGTGCCTCTCGGGCATAGGCTTTGACTTTCCGCCGAGACGTATCTAACTGTTTGTTATTGGAGTTGACTCGAGGTATACAATGTGAAGAGTCTAAGGCATCATGTATCTTAGACTTCCTGCAGTTATCAGTCGAGGTTCCAACATGGGTAGAAAACGTAAAAACTTCCTTATCATTTGCGCGAGCTCTTTTCTGGTTAGCGGGTCGGTTATCTTCATCTTCATCGTCCGAAAGATCCAAGGGCCTTCCTTTCCGGCGGTTATCAAAATTTTGAAACTTTTGAAGTTGAGGTTGTCCGATTAATCGTAAGAGTGCCGACAAAAGACCGAGACACTCATCGGTATTGTGTCCTGGAGACTTATGGTATGCACAGTACCGAGTTTTGTCCAACTTATCTTCAGGGGTTCTCACAGGCCTCGGGTCTGGGATTATCCCTTTTCCTTTCAGTTCTTCATATATGGTAGCTGCTCCGGCGAAATAAACGGCATGATAACATGTCCTGACGTTGTCTGAATACTGATCACGAGCAGCCCGAGACTCTGGAGTATTCTCGTATCCTTTGGAGGAGTTCCGAAACTGTGCTTTCCCAAAGTTCTTCTTGTTCTTCTTTTTAGCGTCCGGTTTATTTTGACACAAGGTCCAACGAAACATTGAGTTGGGCTTCAGTCCAGCAATAGCGGTTACTAACAAGGTCTCAGGGTGTGACAAGGCTCCATGTTCTGAATCTGGTCGTTGAACCGGGACACATAGTCTTTAACAGTCTCGTCATCCTTTTGCACAATGTTGGTAATCGATTCTTTCGGAATGAGGCAAATTTGAGCACCGATAAAGTGCGATCGGAAAGCCGCACGCAACTGTTGCCATTTCCAAATCGAATGAGGCGGGAGAGTATAGTACCATTTTTGTGCTCGTGGCCCCAGTGTAAGCGAAAACATCTGACACCTCAAAGCGTCTGAAGCACCATGTAAATCCATCCATAACGTATAATGGCCCAAGTGTGCATCTGGATCTGATGTCTCATCATACATGCCGATTTGCGGGATTTTCACTTTCACAGGGAGTGGCTCCGCAGTAAGTTCAGAGCTAAAGGGGAATCCGCTTCGATAATAACATTTCCCGACGTCGTGACATGTCGGGGAGAGTCTTCCTGTGACTTCTGTTGCGTCTCAAGTTCAGCCAAGCGTTTACGAAGAGTTTCAATTTCCTCTGCACTATGTCTTGAAAGACGATTCCGTTCAATTTGGTGCCGCAAATCTTCGCGAGCGTGAGGTGCTGACGAAATGGGTCTAGGACGTGGCGAAATTCTCTGGTGATGAGCAGAATGACTTTCAGCAGTCATCTCCTGCACAGGGGGCTGATCTGGGGCTTGATTGTTCGTTACGGGATTAGCAGTTACATGAGTCCGCTCTTCTCGACGTGGAGAAGTATGATGAGGTTGCGACGTGGAATCTGATGTCGCTACATGTGTTTCAGGGTCATGATGAGTGTGGGTTGGATGTTCTGTTGGGTTAGTAGTTAACGGCATCGATAACGGTATCATATTCGAGTTCCTGGGCATGGCTCGAGCTATCAACGAAGTCAAACCTTGAACAAACTCCGGATTTTGAAGAAAGTTCGTAATATTCGTGACCGGAGGAGGTGGTGTTGCACGCCGTGGAGAATGATTAATCGATTGGCTCTGGCCAGGATGAGTTATGTGGTCTCGACCAGACTGCGACATGATGTCTTCGAGCGTGAAAATTGCTTAAAAGCGAAAGTTAACTTAAAAACGTGATGCGCCCCTTCCTCTAGCGTCAAACTGTTGTCAAACGAAAATTAACAACTATATCATCGATAAGGATTTGGAGTAAACTCAGGATAAATCAATAGAAGCTTATATGTTCGATAAAAGAAGGTGGAATTTTTCTGAATATTATTATTGTATATGTCTCTCTCCCTCTCTTTGGAGAACTGTTTTCTCCTTTTATATTTATGTACAACATTTATCTAATACATAATCATTACACAAGAATAGTCAACGGCGGCTAATTGCCATTCTTCTTGATAACACGCCACTCGGCCAGGTGTAATGATGAGCTGTGCTGAGTTGGCACCGCCTTGTAGTGTCGGTCTTACAAGTCATAGATATCAGTTCAAGCAGTTGTAACCGATATGTTGTATCCGACATATAGTAACCGATATGTCGTTTTCGACGTAAGATATCGGCCAGCGGATGACGATGTCGGTTTCTTGACGAATTTTATCCGACGAATGATTGTCTTGAAATTAACGTCAGAACCTTAAGATTTTGTTAAGGCATCACCTATTCCATACGACTTCAATCATCCTTCTACCGAACATAATCAAGTGGTCAGCATTACCTAATTCGGTTTACTGAAAAGGATGTCAACAGCATACTTATAATATAAATAATTAATTGAAACATGCAACATACTAAGTTTTAATTAACATCAACTTTATAGATAATTAAGTATAATTAATTTGTAACTCCTGACACGATAATATCTAACGTTCAACTTATAGATAATCAAGTATAATTAATTTCTAACTCCTAACACGATAATATCTAACGTCCAATTTAACATATTAATTTCAAGTCTATAAAATAATAATTTCTAATTCCTAACACAATAACATATAACGTCAAATTTATAAGATGATCAAGTTTAATATATATAACAAATTTATTTCTAACAGCTAACACAATAATATTTAACGTTCAATTTATACATAATAATATCAAATCTATAATATAATAATTTCTAGTTCTAACACGATAATACTATGTTACGTTCAATTTATAACAAAAATTATTTAAAATCTATAACAAAATAATTTTTAATAATTTTATTTATTAAAAAAAAATAGGGTCAAAATCTTTTTCACCCCATTATATATCTATTCTTTCTTTTTCACACCACCCCGTCAAATAACTTCTTTTACACCCCAAAATTCACGAAATGCTATGCGATATTGCACTCGCATGTCCAAAATGAACCAGCCCATATCCAATCGGCCGCATAATTTCTGACTATGCGTAAACATTTCGCGTTTATTTAATCGTATATCCACATCAAAACGCATAATTTACAAATCTGCGAACATCTTTCGCATTTTTAATAATCGCATATACAAATCGAATGCAACATAATTTACGATAATTATGCGCCTTCTTTTCGCAGGGCTATATATCAACCTTGCAAATTTATGACTGCG
>CACSLK010012206.1:705093-719468 GCA_902706635.1 Striga hermonthica | reverse complement strand
ATTCAACATATAAAATGTTGAATGACACAGTTCCTTTTATGTCGGTGTTGGAGAAGTTTTTTAACGATCCAAACCGTAGGGACTGTGACATCCGAGTCTCCACAACAGATAGGGAGAATTGTAAAGTACTTATTAGAGTTTTAGAAACATTTCAAAATGCTACTTCCATGCTTTTCGGTGTTTATTATCCTACTGCTCAGCTTGTATTAAGTCAATGTATAGCTATCATGTGGGCTTTATCTGATCTTTACAAACTTGATTATTTTAAATATACAGATTTAGTAAGTGAAATGTTAATGAAATGGTTAAAATATTATTTTTATACTCCTGATACATTTTTAGTTGCATGTTTGTTAGATCCTAGTGTACGTGACATTGAATTGATGGATAATCTTAACCTTTATTATAATCATATGTTTGAACTCCCACTGCCGACTGAGGTGGAAGAATACAGTCAAAAACCTAACGTTAGGCTGCTCGTCGAGCAAGCAAAAGATTTGTTGTATGAAATGTTCAGGGAAACAGCGATCGCGCATGGAGAGCATCCCAGCTCGTTTGTTCGTGGCAGTAGCGGCAACAGTGCTTCTTCTTATGGGAATCGAGCAGGCGCAACAAACTACAAGGACTGGTGGGCATCAAAAAATCCGTACAAAAATGTTGACCCCCAAAGGATAAAAGGGACTGGATACAACGACCTAGATCACTACCTTACGTCGAATTTGATACTCAGGATTGCGCGTGAACCAGTTGCGCCACTGAACTTCAATGTCTTGAATTAATGGTCAAAAATGGAAAACGTTTATCCTATTCCATGTTTGATGGCGAAGGAGATTTTTGCTGTTCCAGCCTCTACAGTTGCGGTCGAACAAGCTTTTAGTGAGGGAGGTTACATGCTAGACGCACGACGGTCGAGGTTGACGCCCGAGAATCTACAAGCACAAATGTTGTTGATGGATTGGAAGAAGGCCGAACAAAGGACGCAAACGGCTATGCTCGTCGACGGGCCAGAAGGTGACGACAACGACGATGACGACGCATCTGATTTCACGAGTTCGACGAGCGGTACCGGGACGGCCGAAGACGAGTACGACTATTAGAGACTTCCACTCGACTGAATTGAAGGTACGTAAATAGAAGAACTACGTGGACTTTGATTCTCCATAAAAGAGATACGTGGGCACCTAAATTGACAATTATAAGTGAAAATATTTTTTTTTTCAAAAAAAAAAGTTTACAATTTGTATGATATTTTCACTTAATAAATGTCAATTTAGCGCAAGTCCATTGTTTTTAATATTTTCTTTTTATATGACCTTAATATATTGTCATTTGTGAAACTCAAATATCGATCAAAATAATATTAAACTTACAAATAATATAAGAGTAATATAATTATTTTTAACAAAATTAATATGAAATGATAGAATAACTTAAACAATGATAGAAATTAAATAATATAATTTATTAAAATTAAACTAATAATTAAGTTGTTTTTGCCAGAATTTTCTCGGTGAAACGCGTGCCAAACTGCCAACTCAATTACAAAAAATATTTCAAGTACACCAACTCAATTACCAAAAAATATTTGAAATTGTATTGGCCAGAAGTTTCTTGGTGAAACGCGTGCCAACTCAATTACAAAAAATATTTCAAGTACACCAACTAAATTACCAAAAGATATTTGAAATTGTATTGTCGAGAAGCTCTAACTAATTGTCCACCCTTTCCGAAGGTCAAAATAATATAATAGTAGTATAATAATTTTTAACAATATTAATATCAAAGCTTAAAATAATTTTTCATGATAGTACAATATCAAATAATTTGTTATACATAATTGAATAATAAAATACTTACATTATACATAGAGACAGTCGAAGTTTGCATCGTTTACGACCTATTTACTTGTGCAACTATCGTACAACACTACAAATAAACTACGGTACTCTAGAAAAAAGACCTTAGTTTTATTGTAGTGTTGTACGATAATTGCACATTTAGGTATGCCGTAAATGGTGCTCTTCGACTCTCTCTATTATAGAATAACATTGACAAATTTAAGCAATAACATTAAACTTAAAAACATATGCCTTAATTGACTATTGTTTCATATTTATTAAATGTCAATTAAGTTCAAGTCCATATTTAAATACAATTACGTTTACTAAATCTCAACTTCTGTAAAGTGCTGACGACTCAAATGTGGGCATACCATCGCAGTATTTTGCGATCATTTCTTCAAAATTGAAATAGAATTTATATGTTAAGTAAGTATCTATAAGTGTTTTGTTGTTTGTGCCATTGCAGACGAAATTTAAAGTTCAAATTGTAATACATAATGAAGATTATTGACATGGTGTCATTGTCCGAAATGAAGTTCATGTTCAAACATGAACGACATGTACGACTGTGATGTCACATCAATAATCTTATTAGGTATTACAATTTGAATGATAAATTGCGGTTGCAATACCACAAACAATAGAACACATACAGTAGATACTTTCTTATCATCTGAATCCTAACTCAATTTCGAAGAAATGATCGCAAAATACTGCGATGGTAAGCCCACATTTGAGTCGTCGGCACTTTACAGAAGTTGAGATTTAGTCAACGTAATTGTATTTAAATATGGACTTGAACTAAATGTGTAATAAAATAAAAAAAATATTAATCTCAAATACTGTGGAGTGCCGACGACGCGAAACTGGGCTTGCCGTCGCGTTATTTTGCGAGCATTTTTTCAAAATTGAGTTAGAATTTATATGCTAAGTAAGTATCTATAAGTGTTTTGTTGTTTGTGCCATTGCAGACAAAATTTAAAGTTCAAATTGTAATACATAATGAATATTATTGACATGGTATCATTGTCCGAAATGAAGTTCATGTTCAAACATGAACGACATGTACGACTGTGATGTCACGTAAATAATCTTTATTAGGTATTATAATTTGAATGATAAAGTGCAGTTGCAATACCACAAACAATAGAACACATATAGTAGATACTTTCTTATCATATGAATCCTAACTCAATTTCGAATAAATGATCGTAAAATAATGCGACGGTAAGCCCATTTTCGCGTTGTCGGCAGTCCACAGTAGTTTGAAAAAATAACAAGGTAAAAAATAAATGTGTAATAAGAAAATAAATGTGTAATAAAAAAACAAATAACTATGATAATTTAACAGACATTGAATCCGAATTCAGAAGATGACCAAGTCCGTGACAAAGTTTTCTCGTTTGTGCTATAACAAGTTTATAAGAGATTTCAACACATAATACATAATGACGACTCATGGCGTGACGTCATTGGTGTCACTGATGTCAACGTTTTGATTTAATGATGAACTTATATAATATGTTTCAGCAACAATCAGCAGCGATTATCCGGAAATTCGAATTCTTTTTCACGTGCAATGGGAATAACGATTTGTCTCTCCGGGTAATTGTTACTGGTTGTTGCTCAAACACATTATTGGAGTTTGACATTAAATCAAAAGTTTGACATCAGTGACACCAATGATGCCACCTCATAAGGTTTTTATTATGTATTCTGTTTTGAATTCTCTTATAAACCTGTTATGGAACAAACAAGAGAACTCTGTCAGGGACTTGGTCATCATCAGAGTTCTGAGTCAATGTCCGTTAACCACAAAATGAACTACGTGAACTTTGATTCCCTATATTAGGGATACGTAGGCACCTTAATTGACTATATCATATGTCCTCGGATGTTTATTAAATGTCAATTAAGCTCAAGTCCATATTTAAATGTCAATTACTTAGGAAACCTTTCATCGAACTTTAAAAACCTTACATAAGTTAATTTCTCAGTATGCTGGGGTTCATCAGCTTCATAATGCAATCCGACTCCAATACACAATCTCGAGTAATATCGTCATTTCTTTTGTAGTGTCATAAAAAACACGTTATTTAATGGAAGGTGTCCTTGTTATCATCTTTGTTGCACAAAAGGTTTTTACTATCACTACATAATTGCTGTGTGATGATGGTATAAATATATTGTACGGCAAATATGATAACATGGACAAATTCCATTCATTAACGTGTTGTAGGACAATAGCAAAAAAAACGACGGTATTACTGGAGGTTGTGTATTGCAGTCCGATTGTATTATGAGGCTGGCGAAACTCAACATACTGATAAACTAACTATTTTTGGACAAAGGCATCATCTTGTATCAAAGTTAAGTTTGACATCAGTGACACCGATTATGCCACGTCATAAGTTATTAAAAATTTCATAATAGTTACACACAAAAAGAACTACGTGGACTTTGATTCCCTATATTAGGGATACGTAGGCACCTTAATTGACTATATCATCTGTCCTCGGATGTTTATTAAATGTAAATTAAGCTCAAGTCCATATTTAAATGTCAATTACTTAGGAAACCTTTCATCCAACTTCGAAAACCTTACATAAGTTATTTTCTCAGTGTGTTGGGGTTCATCAGCTTCATAATGCAATCCGACTCCAATACACAGTCTCGTGTAATATCGCCATTTTTTTTTGTAATGTCATAAAAAACACGTTATTTAATGGAAGGTGTCCTTGTCATCATCTTTGTTGCACAAAATGTTTATACTATCACTACACAATTGCAGTGTGATGACGGTATAAATATATTGTACGACAAATATGATAACAAGGACAAGTTCCATTCATTAACGTGTTGTAGAACACTAGCAATAAAAATAACGGTATTACTCGAGGCTGTATATTGCAGTAGGATTGTATTATGAGGCTGGTGAAACTCAACATACTAAAAAACTAACTAATTTTGGACAAAGGCATCATCTTGTATCAAAGTTAAGTTTGACATCAGTGACACCAATTATGCCACGTCATAAGTTATTAAAAATTTCATAATAGTTACACACAAAAAGAACTACGTGGACTTTGATTCCCTATATTAGGGATACGTAGGCACCTTAATTGACTATATCATCTGTCCTCGGATGTTTATTAAATGTCAATTAAGCTCAAGTCTATATTTAAATGTCAATTACTTAGGAAATCTTTCATCCAACTTCGAAAACCTTACATAAGTTATTTTCTCAGTGTGTTGGGGTTCATCAGCTTCATAATGCAATCCGACTCCAATACACAGTCTCGTGTAATATCGCCATTTTTTTGTAGTGTCATAAAAAACACGTTATTTAATGGAAGGTGTCCTTGTCATCATCTTTGTTGCACAAAATGTTTATACTATCACTACACAATTGCTGTGTGATGACGGTATAAATATATTGTATGACAAAGATGATAACAAGGACAAGTTCCATTCATTAACGTGTTGTAGGACACTAGCAATAAAAACGACGGTATTACTCGAGGCTGTATATTGAAGTAGGATTGTATTATGAGGCTGGTGAAACTCGACATACTGATAAACTAACTATTTTTAGACAAAAGCATCATCTTGTATCAAAGTTTAAAAGTAGTTTCAAATTACAAAGAATAACACGAATGCTTAATCAATTACGCTCGAATAAATAAAAAAATGGACATGAACGATGAAGCCACTAAAACTTTTTCAGTGCCGATGTCACTAGACGCTTTCAAAGAGGACGATAAGCTTATTTTGCAGGGCTTCAACTGCTGAAGCCCTGCAATATAATCTTATCGTCCTCTTTGAAAACGTCTAGTGACATTTGAATGACTTCCTCATTCGTGTTCAAGTGTCCATTTATTCGCATGATAATCGATTTATCCATCATATTATTCTTTGTAATTTGATACTAATAAGCAAATCAGAAAACAATGTTCATTCCAATTTGTTCACAAATCACTGGAAGTTTGGAACTAATGAATAGGGGGATGAAATTAATGTGAAGTGTTGACGACTCGAACGTGAGTTTAACATTACGTTATTTTACAATCATTTTGTCGAACCTAAATAAAAATTAAGATGATAAGTACATATATATATGAGAGTTATATTATTTGTGCTATCGCAGATGTTTATACTTCAAATCATAATACATAATGAAGAATATTGACAAGATATCATTGTCCGAAATGAAGTTGATGTTGAAACATTAACGACATGTACGACTGTGATGTGATGTCAATAGTCTTTATTATGTATTATGATTTGAAATATAAATTACGTCTACGATGGCACAAACAATAGAACTCTTATATATATGTACTTATCATCTTAATTTTTGTTTAGGTTCGACAAAATGATTGCAAAATAACGTAATGTTAAACTCACGTTCGAGTCGTCAACACTTCACATTAATTTCATCCCCCTATTTATTAGTTCCAAACTTCCAGTGATTTGTGAACAAATTCATAACCACATGTCTAAAAAATAAATACAAGTAACACGAGACGTATTGTACAAGAACTACGTTCACTTTCATTCGCAATAAAAAAATGAACACGTATTTAATATACATAAAAAAATGAACATGTATTTACATATATATATATATATATATATAAATTTTATACAAAAAAAAATCCCGGAACCGACGGGTCTGACCCGGACCCGGCAGAAAACTGGCGGTTTTCAGACCCGCCGGTACAAGGCCGGTTCATCGAACCGGCCCTTAGTTCCAACCGGGCCGGTCCCGGTTCGCCCATTCCAGGACCGGTGGCCCGCCAGGCCGGGCCGGGCCGAGCCGAAACCCGGCACCTGGCCATGTCTATATACATTGTAGTCAAATATACACATTTCACCAGTAATAAGGATAAATAAGACATTAAATACACCAATGGGTCCCACCATCCTAACACCACATTTACCCTATTTCTCTCTCTCACTCACACCTATCGCACACACGCAGAGAACAAACACACACAATCGGCACCACCACCTTCCAGCCGCCGTCTTCCGCCCTTCGCCGACAATCGGCCGTCCAATTCCATCACCGTCGTCCCCAACCAACGTCACGTCCAACCCTGCCTCCACATCTTGTCGTCCTTGCACTGGCGGTTGAAATCGATGGAGAACAAGCAAGGAAGACCCTCCGCCGCGCGACCATGTCCGCCACAGCGTATGCGGAATCGTGTCCCTCATCTCCCGGCGGTGGAGCAGTCGTGTTCTGTTATTGTGTATTATATTTGTATTTTTTGTCTTTAGCCTTAGGTATTTTATGGTAACTGTAACCTAAAACTGTATATATATTATTCAATGGTTTTACAGCGGCATCATCAGAAAATAGATGGCCGTCATCAAATCCTCTCTTGTCTTCAACATGGTATCAGAGAGCCATTTTTTTTTTCCATCGCCAAAATCTATTCTGATCAATCTTCTCATCTCTAATATTTTATTTTTTTTTTTCTTGATCTGCTCATCTCTTGAGATTTTCTAGTAGCAGCTTTCATCAAAAAAAAAAAAGAGAGAGAAATAAAAGGGGCATATCGTTCGCAGCAATCAATCGCTGCTCATCTCATATCAGTGCTCAGAAAAATCATCTCCCATAACTGATCTCAATCGAAAAAAATAAAAATCTCTCAATCAATCGAGAGAATTTGAGATCTCAGATCGTTGTCCATCCGCTGCTCATCTATCACGTCTCAATCGGATTCTTCACAGCCCGATTGTCCACTTCAGGGGCCAATTGTCCACGTCTTGGCCAGATTTCTTACAGCTAACATCTCCACGGTAGTCCTCTTTCACAATCGCTGCTGCTTTTGGGTTGCTTTGTCATGGCGACTTCTTCAACATCTGATGGTACTGCCAATGGTGGTGGTGGCGCGACGGCGGGCCGAAAAACCATCTCACCATACGATATCACTTCCTCCGACAATCCGGGAAATCTAATCACCCAAGTACTACTTAAGGGCGAGTCCAATTACGACGAGTGGGCACGGAGTTTTCGAATTGCTCTTCGGGCCCGAAAGGAATTCGGTTTTCTCGATGGCTCAATCCCATGTCCGCCGGTCGAGTCCGACCTACACGAAGATTGGTGGGCCAATAATGATTTACTGGTTTCATGGTTGATGAACTTGATTGATTCGAAGCTGCGATCCTCTATTACTCAACATGATCATGTCAAGGATATATGGCTTTCTCTCCAGGAGCGTTTTTCCACTCGTAATGGCCCGAGAATTCAACAATTGAAATCTGATCTTGCTAATTGTAAACAAAAGGTTTTGTCGATTGAGCACTATTACGGCAAGATCACGAAAATATGGGAGGAACTTTCCAGTTTTGAGAGGCCTCCAATGTGTCGTTGTGGCAAGTGCGAGTGCAACTTGCAATCGGCCTGGGATCGGATGCGTGAAGAAGAACATGTGCATCAATTTTTGAAGGGGCTAGATTCGGCCTTGTATGGAGTACCACGGTTTCATATTCTTGCTCAGGATCTGCTCTCGTCCCTGAATCGAGTCTATTCTACGATGATTTAAGAGGAGCGTATGCGGTCTATCTCGACTGACGAACAACCACCCTTGGATGCCGCAGGATTTCACACTCAGTCGCTTCCAGCGAGTTCCTTTGTCGGGCTACAGGCGGCCGCGAGTGGGCTTCATATTTCTACTACACAGCTGCCAAAAGGAAGTGTCGGCTCTGCTAATATGACTGGGAACACTGGTGCTTCCGGGCAGCGCGCCAGTGGCCGTCCCAAGTGCTCTCATTGTGGTCGCATGGGTCACCTCGTCGCGACATGTTACGAGATCATTGGGTATCCAGAAGGGTATAATTCTGGAGGTGGTCGCGGTCGTATTGGAGGTCGGCGTGATGGCACACGCGGAAAAGGGGGAGCTCGTGCAAATACTGCAGTCTCTGGTGTTACTGGTGAGCCGTTCGTTGCTGGTAGTATCGGTTCTTCTCCTAGAACTGCTCCTCTCACTGATTCTGACCGTCTTGCACTTAGTGGTTTAACCAATGATCAATGGGCTCACATTGTGACTTTGGTCAACTCCGCTAAACAAGAAAATCACATATCTGGTAAGCGTCGTATATTTGATTGGATGTACGACTCTGGGGCTACTCATCATATGACAGGATTCTTGGATTTTATTTCTGATATTCGAGATATTCCCGCTCGGCGCGTTCAATTGCCTAACGGTTCTTTGACTATGGCTAGCCATGCTGGGACTGCTTATTTGAGTTATCATATTATCCTTTATGATGTTTTATATGTTCCTAGCCTTCGTTGTAGCTTGATTTCTTTATCTCAATTGTTGGATCGCTCTGACTGCACAGCCCAGTTTACTGATAAATTGTGTGTTATTCAGGACCGTATTTCGGGGATGGTGATTGGCGCGGGTGAGCAGTTGGGGGGTCTCTACTTCTTTCGGGGGACAGTTTCTGCAGCGGTCTCTCAGGTTCATAAAGTTTCTGTTGATGTGTGGCACCAGCGTCTGGGTCATCCGTCTGCCCAAGTATTATCGCAGCTTCCTGTTATTGGCTCTAGTCATCATAGTTTGAATAAACCTTGTGATGTTTGCTTTCGTGCTAAACAACACCGTCGTAGCTTTTCTTCCAGTCAAACTGCTAGTAATGAGATTTTTCATTTGATACACTGTGATTTGTGGGGTCCGTATCGTGTTCCGGCCTTCTGTGGTGCACGATATTTTTTAACTATTGTGGATGATTGTTCTCGTGGGACATGGATTTACTTATTAAATGATAAGACGGAGGTTTCTTCTATTTTGATTAATTTTTTTGCCATGATTAAGAGACAATTTGGGAAACTTGTGCATGTTGTTCGTAGTGATAATGGAACTGAATTTTTGAGGTTGGTCCCTTATTTTCGCCGTGAAGGGATTTTGCATGAGACCTCTTGTGTTGGCACTCCTCAGCAAAATGGGCGTGTGGAACACAAACATCAACATATTCTAAATGGTGCTCATGCATTGCGGTTCCAGGCTCATCTGCCGCTTTCTTTTTGGGGTCATTGCGTTTTGACTGCGGGTTATTTAATCAATCGTACCCTTTCATCGGTTTTGCATGGTAAGACTCCATATGAGATTCTCTACGGTGTTCCTCCTCCCTTGTCTCATTTGCGTGTATTTGGTTGCCTTTGTTATGCTCATAACCAAGACCGCAATGGTGACAAGTTTACTTCTCGAAGTAGTCGTTGTGTGTTTGTGGGATACCCGTTTGGCAAGAAGGGGTGGAGTCTGTATGATTTGGATCGTCAGATTTTCTTTGTCTCCCGTGATGTGGAGTTTCTAGAGACTGAGTTCCCTTATTTGGCTACCTCCTCTGGGTCCGACTCTCTACCTTTGTCTTCTGAGTTGCCGATTTCTTCTGAGCTGGATGATGAGGAGCCTCTAGTGATTACCGTGCCGCCCGTGCCTTCTGACACTGGGGATGTTCCGCTTGATATGGGATCCGATGACAGGGGGGTTCTCCTACTCCTCCAGCGGCGCCTTTGGTGGTGCCTTCTCTTCCAGCGGAGTCTTTAGGTCGTGGTCATCGGACTAAGATTCCTTCTACTCGACTGAAGGACTTTGTGGTTGATACTATCTGTCCCTCGACTGCTCCCCCTGCTGCTTCTCTCGAGTCATCTCCATCCTCAGGTACGCCTTATCCCATAGCACATTACGTTTCTTGCGAGTCTTTCTCTCCAGCTTATCGAACATTTTTAGCGGCTGTGACCTCTGCTGTTGAGCCTCGTAGTTTTGCGGATGCCATGACTGACCCTCGATGGCGAGCTGCTATGCAGGATGAGATTCGTGCCTTGGAAAATAATGGGACTTGGGATGTGGTCTCTCTTCCCTTTGGGAAACGTGCTATAGGGTGCAAATGGGTCTTTAAGATCAAACACAAGGCTGACGGTACTGTTGAGCGATATAAAGCGCGCTTGGTAATTTTGGGGAACAATCAGGTGGAAGGTCTTGATTATCATGAGACTTTTGCTTCGGTCGCCAAAATGGTTACAGTCCGACTTTTCTTGGCTGTAGCTGCAGCAAAACATTGGGAAGTTCACCAGATGGACGTTCACAATGCCTTTCTGCATGGTGATCTGGATGAGGAGGTGTATATGAAGTTCCCGCCTGGATTTCGTATTGGTGTTGATGGACAAGTTTGTCGTCTTCGTCGTTCTCTGTATGGCTTGAAGCAGGCTCCCCGCTGTTGGTTCGCCAAGTTGGCGACGGCTCTAAAACATTATGGTTTCCGTCAGTCCTATCATGATTATTCTCTTTTTACCCTACATCGTGGTTTTGTTCATCTGCAGGTATTGGTGTATGTTGATGATTTGATTATTTCTGGCAATGATACCCCCTCCATTGCAGCGTTTAAGAGTTATTTAAATCATTGTTTCCATATGAAGGATCTTGGGCTGCTTAAGTATTTTCTGGGTATCGAGGTTGCCAGGAATGTTTCGGGCTTCTTTCTCTGTCAGCGGAAGTATGCTCTTGATATTATTGCTGAAGTAGGACTATTAGGGAGCAAGCCAGCTGATTTCCCGTTGGAGCAGAATCATCAGCTTCCTCTCGCTGAGGATGCTCTCTTGTCCGATCCCGAGCACTATCGGCGTTTGGTAGGGCGACTTATTTATCTAGCAGTTACTCGTCCTGAGTTGTCCTATTCTGTGCATATGCTTGCTCAGTTCATGCACCAACCACGACAGTCTCACTGGGACGCTGCCCTGCGTGTGGTTCGGTATTTGAAGGGCTCTCCTGGTCAGGGGATCCTTCTTCGTTCTGACTCTGATCTCCAACTCTATGCGTGGTGTGATTCAGATTGGGCGACATGTCCTCTCACTAGACGATCCCTTTCGGGTTGGTTCATTCAGCTGGGTCAGTCTCCTGTTTTTTGGCGAACCAAGAAACAACATACTGTTGCTCGTTCTTCTACTGAGGCTGAATATCGAGCGATGGCTACTACTTTGTGCGAGCTGAAGTGGTTACGAGGATTGTTGTCTTGTCTTGGTGTCGCTCATTCTCAGCCTATGCAGTTGCATTGTGACAGTCAATCCGCTTTGCATATTGCTGCGAATCCAGTTTTTCATGAGCGCACTAAACACATTGAGGTGGATTGTCACTTCATTCGTGATGCCCTTCTGCAGGGTCTCATCCCTACTACTCATGTTCCCTCTGGCGCACAGCTGGCTGACATCTTTACCAAGGCGCTTGGAAAATGTGAATTTAATTTTTTTCTTGGCAAGTTGGGCATTAGGAATCCGCATGCTCCAACTTGAGGGGGAGTGTTATTGTGTATTATATTTGTATTCTTTGTCTTTAGCCTTAGGTACTTTATGGTAACTGTAACCTAAAACTGTATATATATTATTCAATGGTTTTACAGCGGCATCATCAGAAAATAGATGGCCGTCATCAAATCCTCTCTTGTCTTCAACATGTTCTCCGACGAAAATATGTGCAGATTTAAGAAAAATCGAAGAAGGATGCTCGAGTTCGTCGCCGGCAACGACGAAATGTTTGGCCGAGCGACCGAGCTCTGCGTTTAGTATGTGAGGTGGCGGCGGAGACGGTGGCGGCACTGCTGGAAGTGATTGCCAGAATAGTTACAGGGATTGATTTGATTTGTGAATGTTGGATATTGGTTTGGGGTTCTTTTGTTGGAAATTAGATAAAAATGGTGGGCCTATGTGCAATTTTCTTGAAGTTTAATATGTTGTAACATGGAATGTAAATTTGAGCAATTTTGCACAATAGTTATAAATAAAATGCACAATATTTAGTTAGTATATGCACATTAATAAATTATTATATTTTTATGCAATTAAATAATTTTTATCATTTTGCAATTAGGTATCGTGCTTTTAGTTAGTGAGTATATGCACAATTAAATATTTAGTGAGTACAAACCTATCGAAATTTTGTCTCATACCAATTTAAAATCGAACAAAATTAATTAGTTTATTTGATCAGTTAATTGAATTAACCAAATAACAAAAGATTCAGATTAAAATCATATTTAGAATTTTAATATTTTTGTATGACATTTTATATTTTTGTTTTTGTTGAAAAATATTATTTTATTATATAAAACTATAAGTAAATACTATTATTTTGATTATTTAAAAAAATAAAACTGACATAGTGCTGAAATGACTAATTTTTAAGGTAAAAACATATTATTGAAATGATATATAAAATTCGAAGAAAAAACTTGGTCCGGTCAGTACAGTGCAATTCGACAGTCCATCAATAATGTGCAACCAGTCCATCAATAATGTGCACTCGAAATTAACTTTTTTTTAATGATTAATCTAAACCAAAATAAAATCGAAATGATTGGTGTATTTGATCAGTTAATCGAATTAACATAAATAATATAAATATATTAAAATGTATATTATAGAATTATAGTTATTATCTTAAATTTTTTATTTAATAATTTATATTATTATTTGATTGTAATAGCCTAATATATATATATATATATATAATGAAATAATATTTTTTTGTCTACATCGGTCGTTTCTGTTATTTTAATCATTAAATTTGTCATCGATACTAGATACATAAAAATTTAAAAGTAAATATAATCGAACCAAATATAAAATTCAAAACCAAAACTTTGTCTGGCCATTTTGATCGATATAGTGCAGTCGGTTGTCAATAATGTGCAATTCGTATAATACTAATGTGCACTTGAAGTTCATTTTTTTTAATGGAAATATATTTAGTATTTGTAATTGATTATTTAATATTTTATAGTATTGTTTGTTGAAAATAAATAAAATATATATAGATAAAAAAAAATTTATTATTTTTGTGTATAGTTCACTCGTTTTTGTTATTTTTTTTTTCTTTTTTCTTTGTAAACAAGGTCGGAACGATACCAAAACACTCAAACTTTTAATATTCATGAAAACATGCCTTGTTATATTATTGTGCATTTGGTATAACACTATTGTGCAGTCTGACGGTCACTAATGTGCATCATGATTTATACTATTGTGTATTATGCAATGCGAAGTTTTTGGTATTTGGGATTCCAATCTAAATTCGAATTGAAATAATTGAATTATTTGGTAAGTTAATTGAATTAATCTTAATAATTGAAATAATATGTGTGTTTAAAAATATGTCTTTTAAAGTCTTTATATACATATAAAATAAAATAATATTTGTATATTTCCTATAAATCACAAATTTGGCCCATGTGTTTAATTGGAATATGGTTAAAAAATGTTAATTTATACTTAAGTCCCTTCAAATTATCCAATTTACAAAAAACAACCCCACCCTTCCAGCCCTAATTTCAGAAATTAGGCATCTTCCTGTGCTTCTTCCCATGTCGCCGGACGGGGGAGTAGCTTGGCCATAGNNGCTTGGCCGTGGAGTTCCCTCAAACCGCCGGAGCAGCTTGGTCGCGGACTTCTCCCAGCCCTAAATTCTGTAAATGGTCTTCTCCACTCCCAGAATTGCTCCTCTTAGGTCGCCGGACACCATCAAGCGAGGGACA
>CACSLK010012206.1:674372-684847 GCA_902706635.1 Striga hermonthica | reverse complement strand
TAATAATAATAATAATAATAATAATAATAATAATAATAATAATAATAATAATAATAATAATAATAATAATAATAATAATAATATTAGCATTTAACATATTTTTATTTAGTGACTTGGTGGACAAGATAGGTTTTAGGATTTGGGTGTCTTATTCAAAAACATCTCTTCTTTGTTATTCGGTGGTGAATTTGATAATAAGAATTGATTGACTCTTTTGAGTTTTGTGTGTTTTACGAGCGAGTATCTCGTTTACTCGTTTATCTTTCCCACTCGTACGCTTCTCTACATCACAATCTAATAATTATGTGATCATATTGTGATCAAATATGTACATTTGTCATTAATTAAAAATAACTTAGTCAATACACATATATCACGTGGGACCCACCCACCTACCACATTAACGCTAACCCATACACCTACATGTCACTCCCTCTTTTCACCCACCCACCCACCCACACACACACAAATCAGATTTGGCACACACACTTTTCACGCACTGGCCGGATCACCGATCACCGCCGCAGTTGTCTTCCATTTTACTGTTCTGATGAGACAGCGAATTGAGGCGAGACGTCACGGCGGCGGATGGAGTCGATGCGACGCAATGGCGGTCGGAGGAGAGGCGACGCGGCGGTTGTAAAGGCAAGACTACGCGGCAGTTGTCAGAGGCGAGGTGTCGTGGCGGCGGTGGACGAAGGCAAGGGGATGCGGTGGCTGACGGAGAAGATGGCAGACGAATAGACGCGGCTGGTAGAAGCTGTGTGACGAGGCGGCAGATGGAGGCAAAACAACGGGACGCCGGATGGAGCTGACGCAATAGCGATGGAGACGACGTGAAGCGAATGGAGGTGACGCAATAGCGACGGAGACGAGGCGGCTGACAAGTGAGGCAACACGGTGGCAGCTATGGTGGTGATGTTGCTTCATTTTAGATGTTTTTTAACTGGTTTTGTCATTTTCAGGTTTGACATGTTCAATTCGAACCATGGGCAAACATTATGCAAGAGATTGTCGGGAACCGAAGGTGGAGATGGATGTGGTCGGGGGAGGGGTTTGCATATACAATTTGGGGACTTTTGATTGAAAATTTGATAAGTCTTGGGGTCCTATTTGCAATTTTGGAAAGTTTGTTTTTGGGTTATGAGTCATTTGTTGGTGGAATATATATGTTTGGGGAGTTAAGGAATTTTGCTGAATGTCAATTGATTTTCACGATAATTTATACGCACATTAATGATATGTAAGATGCACACTATTCACCGAGGATGTGCACAACAAAAATATGAGTAATATATATATATATATATATATATATATATATTACGACAATGAATTGTACCTGTTTACACATTTAAAACTTTTCACACTTTAACCAAAATGCCACAACGATATTTGAGATTTTGAAAATATAATAGATAACTGAATATAAATATAAATTTTCGATCTGAAAATCTAGTTCGGTTGGTCTCAGTTGTGCAATTTGATAGGGGCTAATGTGCTATACACATAACGCTATCGTGCACTGACAATATGTAATTTTTAATGATTTGTTCAAATACAAACTGAAATTGAATTGACAATAATCTTATATTTGGTTAGTTAACCAAATTATTTTGAATATCCGAAATGATTTGCTATTCATACTATAAAAATATATTTAGTGCTTTAATATCTATAATTAATATTTTATACTACATTTTAGTTGAATATACATAATAATAACATAACAAATTTAATAGTATGCATCCACTGAGACATTAATGTGCGTTTCATATATCGTTATTATGCAGTCTAACATTCGTGATATTTTTTATGTGCATTCTCAATAGTGTTAATATGCATTAGATGTAACATTATTGTGCATTCCTATAGTCTCTAAAGTACAACTTGTTTAACAATAATGTGTTTTATGCAACATGCAATTTTGTATTTTTTTATTTTTTTTTTTTGTGCAAATCTAAACCAAAACTAAACTGAAATATTTATTTTAGTTTATTATTTAATAAAATTAACCAAAAAATTGAAATAATTTATTAATTTTATTCTAAAAAATATTTAATAATTCGTTATTTTTATTGATTATTCTATATTATTTTAAAATATTTTAACAGTGTACTATTATTTTTATCTACATTTATCATAAAAAAATCATCAATTAATCATTCTTATTTATTATTCTATATTATTTTATAGTATTTTAGTTTTTTCATATTATTTTTATTTATTATTTTAATATATATGTATAAACAATATGTAAATAATTTTTCTTTACAAAGGTTTTGTAAATTAAAGATTTAGCTCATGTACTAAATTGAAATATAATTAAGTTTATTAAAATTGCATAAAGATCCTTCTAACTCATCAAATTTCCAAGCATCCACCCCTCATTTTTTTGCAGGTTCTATTCACGTTTTTTTAGGCAACGACAAGGTCGTCTCCGACTCTACTCGACTGCGACCGCAATGCCGGATAGACGATCTCTCCGACGACGCCGGCGTGTCCAATGTTGGTCACCAAGTGCAGAGACTCATGTGGCCGCTCGCGTCGGGCTTGCCAGCGAGCTCTGGCCTCCGGTCGACCAAGAATACGTCGTTCATGAGAGGAGCAATTATGTTTCAGCAGGTGGAGTGATGGCGGCAGCAGGATCTTCGCAACATAGGGGAGGAGGAGATATGTTGCAGCAGACGCGGCGACTGCCGCGGATTTCATTGCGGTGGTCAGTGAACGATGGCCAGTAGCGATTTCATAGCGGTGGCTGGGATTCCACTCTCCGACGGTCCACGCCGTTGCCGATGGCAGCGGTTCTGCAGCTTGTCCGGAGGGTGGTGGCGGTCGTCGGCGAGAAAGTGGAGGTGGGGACGACCGACAGTCGTGTGTGTATGCGCGCGCGTATGTGTGTATCAGTTTAGTGCGTGTGTGTGTGTGAGAGAGAGAGGGGTGGTTTGATGGAATAATTAAATGAAAGTAAAACTGACAAAGAGAGAGAGAGAGAGAGAGAGAGAGAGAGAGAGAGAGAGAGATAAAATGTGTGGTCATATGGGTAGTTGGCAGGTATTTCCAATTTTTAACGTGTATTAATGTGTAGTATGACCTACTTATTTGGATGTGGTATGCAAAAATGCCACAATACTCTTAATGAAGGTATAAAATTTAACTTTTTTTAAGCTGTTGGATCATTCAATCATATAGCTGAGTTGTATTGTTATTTTTCACTAAAACTCTTTATCACTAGAACCCAACCCTATATATAAGTCTTAGCCATTAAATCATATGATCCAATGGTTAAAAATAAAATGCTAATTTTACACTCATTAAAGGCAATGTAGAAATATCCCAACCAGCCATCTCAGTGGGACCCACCCCACCATCAACACCGGCCACCCGCCACCTACCCCTTAGAGTCTCTCTCTCTCTCTCTCTTTCTCTCTCTCTCTCTCTCTCTCTCTCTCTCTCTCTATCTCTCCAGTTATCATTTTTTTCTCAAAATGACATTTGTTCTGGAGACTCTTCATATCCAAGCTATACAGAGAGCCAGCAAAATCTGCAATCTTTCGCAACTTTTCTTTGTCTCGAGCATTTTCACTGGAAAACGAGAACCCAAATCATAATACTGCCATCTTTAGGTACATCATAGTGCAAAAAGAACAGACATAAGACACAACATATATGTAACTGACTCTAACCAAATGAAAAAAATTAGTTACATCGCTAACTGGAGGTGTCTATACATGTTTCAAGAAAGCTAAGTTCCATCAAACTACCAAAATGTGAAGCGGACGTGGCGGGGCAAAGCTGCGGTGGACGGACGACTGAGGCTAAGCGAAGGACTGGTAGTGGAAGGCAGAGTTGAGGTGGCGGTCTGTTTAAGGTCGACGGTTGACCATCGACATTGGAGTTCTCGCCATGAGTTCTAGACGGCATGACGGAATCGTCGGACGAAGGCAACAACAAGGCTGTCAACGACGATACAACATGACGAATATGGCGGATACGGCGGTGTGAGCTGCCGGCGGGTGGAGGCTGCGTGTGATGTGTGTGACTGTGTCGTAGGTGGTATGTGTTTATGTGTGTGTGCGCGTGCATATGATATGTTTGTGTGATAGAGAGAGATAGAGGGAGGGGGATAGTGTAACGCCCAGATTTTTATTTACTATTTATGGAGCTCGACTATATTTCCATAAATATTAAGTTTCTAAATTTGATGCATTATTTATATTTATTTGCAATAAATTAAACAATTAGTATTAAAGTCTAAGCCATGAAAAATTCATTCGATTTTAGATATTAAAATCGAAACTTTATTTAAGCGAATCGTTGTCGGATAATTTGATTATTCGAGCCCAATTAATTTTGAGAATCCAATAATTTTAGTCGGCCATTTTAATTCGAATAGTCGAATTAATTTCCAAGCCCAAGCGATAATTTTAATATCGAGCCCTCGTAGTATTTTAATTCCGGGCCCAATATTAATTTTCGACCAAGTCGAATTATTACTACAAGTCGTCATATTTTATTTAACTGGTTAGTTTAATTAGTTCCAGTTTGACTAATATTATTAACTGGGCATTTAAATTTCCTAGTCACTATCCAAATTAATCGAGCCCGAGTGTTAGGATTTTTTCTGGCCCGATTACATAACAATTTTTATGAGCCCGACGTTAGTAATTGTTAGGCCCAACAAGAACAAAACCCTAAACTCACATGTCCCTTATATAAATAGTTTGTCTCCTAACACCCCAACATCCATCAAAACCCTAGCCCCCACTCCACTATTCATCATCATCTTCCTTTCAAAATTCAAGATCCAGTCTTTGTAACTTACCAAAAATTTTATTTTGACCCCTAAACTTTCCAAAATTTCATTTTTGCCCCTGATTTTTCCAAATTACCCTTTACCCTAAAATTTTCAAATATTCTCATTCTGCCCTTAATTTTTAAATTACCTTTCAACCCTTAAATTTACCATTCTAATCTTATCCCTACAAAAAAAAAAATAAAAAAATAAAAAATTGTCCAACCAAACAATGCCCCCAAAAAGACAAACCAATCCGACCATCCGAGATATACAAGTAGAAGATTTAAGGCGACAACTAGATATGTTGCGAGACACAATTACAGATCAACAAGCTCAAATAGAAGAGCTAAAGGCTAACTCAAATCAGGACCAAGATTCTGACCAGAGTGATGACCTTTCCATATCCAGTGCTTCACAAGTACGTCGTTTCAGAGCCCCACGCTCCCCTAGAGATTTTAAAATAGATATTCTAGATTTTGAAGGGAAGTTAGATACTGAAATATTCTTAGACTGGCTTCGAACAGTCGAAAGAGTATTCGATCTAAAGGATATTCCAGAGGAGCAGAAGGTCAAGTTAGTTGCCATTAAACTAAAAAAACATGCTTCTACATGGTGGGAGAATCTCCAACGCACGCGAGTTAGAGATGGCAAAGGTAAGATTCGCAACTGGGAAAAAATGAAGAAGCACCTCAAAAAGAAGAATATATTAACTCGTTATCGTCAAGATACTTTCCTTAAGTATCATAACCTTCAATAAAAGACGATGAGAGTTGAGGAATATACAAGCACATTTGAGGAGCTAAAAATGAATTGCGAGTTGAATGAAGACGAGAAACAATCCATAGCTCGTTATATTGGCGGCTTAAATATAGAAATTGCTCACCAAGTTCAACTACAACAATATTTGATCTTGGATGATGTCATTAACCTGCCACCAGGATAGAACAACAACTGTCCTCAAAGCCACAATTTCGCCCTTCCTCCTCCAAATCACCATTCCAATCTTCCACTTCCTGAACCCCTCCATACACAAATAAAACCTCCACTACTCAACCATCTACCACCAACAAAACTCAAACCAAACCCACCATGAACACCAACACCACTAAAACCCCAACACAACCCACACAATCCAAAAAAACTGTCCAATGTTTCAAATGTCAAGGCTTTGGACACATATCCTCTGATTGTCCTAACCGAAACGTTATCACGATCATTGAGGGAGAGCCTTATGAACTGTCAGATGAAGAGCAAGAAGAAGCTCTTCCTGAACCAATATACGACGATAAGATCACGCCTGCAGATCATGGGGAACTGCTGATTGTCAAGCGCAGCCTACACACCGCATCATCCAAGGAAGTTTCATGGTTGCGGCACAACATATTCCACACTAGATGCACCAGTCATGGCAAAGTTTGTGACGTCATCATAGATAGTGGAAGTTGTGAAAATGTGGTGTCCAGCTACATGGTAAATAAATTACAGTTGTCTACTCAACCTCATCCACACCCTTACAAGTCGCAATGGCTTAATAAAGGGAGTGAAGTTAAGGTTTCAATAAGATGTCTTGTCTCATTCTCTATTGGCCAGAAGTACAAAGATGAAATTTGGTGTGATGTGATCCCTATGGATGCCTGTCAGCTCCTCCTTGGAAGACCATGGCAATATGATAGGCATGTGCAGTACGATGCCCATGCTAACACTTATTCGTTCACGAAAGACGGTGTTAAAGTCAAGTTAGCATCTCTCTTTCCAAATGAAGGCCGCCATGGTGAAAGCTCCACATCATTGGTATCTTTGACCACCCAAAGCAGCATCAAGGTGACTAAAGATGAAGCCAATCATCTGGGATTTCTGTTAGTGCTTGAGCAAAACTGTGGAACTAATCTTCCACCTGAGCTTGTGCCACTACTGACTGAATTCTCAGATGTTGTTCCAAAAGAGATTCCTCCAGGATTACCGCCTATGCGTGACATCCAACATGCAATAGATTTCCTCCCTGGAGCTGTCATACCGAATAAGCCTGCTTACAGGATGAGTCCACAAGAGCACGCTGAAGTACAAAGGCAGGTTGAAGGATTATTAAAGAAAGGTCTAGTCCAGGAAAGTGTCAGCCCGTGCGTTGTTCCTGTCATACTAGTCCCCAAGAAGGATGGCTCATGGAGAATGTGCATGGACAGTCGAGCCGTGAATAAGATCACTATCAAGTATTGATTTCCGATACCACGACTCGACGATCTATTAGACCAGCTGCATGGAGCCACTATTTTCTCCAAGATTGACTTGCGAAGCGGATATAACCAGATCAGGATCAGATTAGGAGACGAATGGAAGACAACATTCAAGACTCGAGACGGTCTGTACGAATGGACAGTCATGCCCTTTGGACTTTCCAATGCTCCTAGTACTTTCATGCGCCTTATGAATCAGGTATTGCGCCCCTTCAGTGGAAAGTTTGTTGTGGTTTACTTTGATGATATCCTGATCTACAGCAAGAATAAAGAAGAGCACCTAAAACATATAAGACAAGTGCTAGAGGTTCTTCGACAACAGAAGCTCTACGCCAATCTGGAGAAATGCTCTTTCTTTGACAAATGAGGTCACATTCCTTGGGTACATTGTAAATACCGAAGGAATAAGAGTAGACCCCAGCAAATTAGAGGCCATCAACAATTGGCCCATTCCTCAATCAGTCCACGATGTTAGAAGCTTCCATGGACTTGCATCATTCTACCGCAGGTTCATTAAGAATTTCAGTACCATTGCTGCATCACTCACCAGTTGCATCAAGAAGGATCAATTCAAGTGGTCCACAGAAGCGCAACAGAGTTTTGAAGCCCTAAAGAAACATCTAACCGAGGCTCCTGTGTTGGCACTTCCAAACTTTGACCAAGTGTTCGAAGTAGATTGTGACGCTTTAAACGTTGGTATAGGTTCCGTGCTAAGTCAAGAAGGCTGACCTATAGCATATTTCAGTGAGAAGCTCAATGATGCTAAGCTCAGATATTCCACCTATGATAAGGAATTTTATGCCATTGTCTGAGCTTTACAACATTGGAGTCACTATTTTCTACCTAAGGAGTTCATTTTGTACTCAGATCATGAAGCTCTCAAATATATGAACTCCCAGCAAAAGGTCAGCCGACGACATGCCTCATGGATTGAGTTTTTGCAAGCATATCCTTTCCTAATTAAAACATAAGTCAGGAAAACAAAATTCTGTAGTCGATGCCCTCAGCCGACGCCATGTTTTACTATCTACCCTACAAACGAAGGTCATTGGTTTTGATGTTCTCAAGGAACTATATCAGGACGACCCTGATTTTAGTAGTGTTTGGAAATGAACTGAGAATCAACCATCTCAGCATTACCACCGTCACGAAGGGTTCCTTTTCAAAAACAATTTATTATGTGTGCCACGTTGCTCCCTAAGAGAAGCCATCATATGGGAAGCTCACAATGGAAGACTAGCAGGACATTTTGGCAGAGACAAGACAGTTGCGTTTATCAAAGAAAATTTTTATTGGCCAAAATTGGAGCACGATGTTAATAGACACATCCAACGATGTAGAACTTGTCATATTGCCAAAACTAAGGGACAAAATACTGGATTGTATCTACCTCTACCCGTACCTGCAGCACCTTGGGAAGATGTCAGCATGGACTTTGTTCTAGGACTACCGCGAACTCAAAGACAGAAAGACTCTATTATGGTAGTCGTGGATAGATTTTCAAAGATGGCACATTTTATTTTTTGTCAAAATACCAATGATGTCGTCCATACTGTTGACTTGTATTTCAAGGAAATTGTTCGGCTCCATGGAATTCCAAAGACCATTACTTCTGACAAAGATGTTAAATTTCTAAGTCACTTTTGGAGGACTTTGTGGAAGAAAATAGAAACTAAACTACAATTCAGTACTGCCAGCCACCCTCAAACAGATGGCCAGACAGAAGCTATCAATAGACTGCTAGGCAACCTGCTGCGGAGCTTTGTTGGTAAAAACATACGCCAGTGGGATCAGATTCTAGCACAAGTAGAGTTCACCTACAATAACTCTACCAACCAGGCAATCGGGAAATGTCCGTTCGAAGTAGCATACGGTGTTCGACCTCTCAGTCCGTTAGACCTGGTTCCTAGTTCTACAAAGAATCATTTCAGTGCTGAAGCTGACAAGAGAGCCAAAGAGATCAAGAAGCTTCATGAAGATGTCCGAGCCAGAATTGAAAAGCAGAATGTCAGATACAAGGCTCAACGCGACAAGCACAGAAAGCAACAGGTATTCAGCGAAGGAGATCTAGTATGGATTCATCTGCGAAAGGAAAGATTTCCGAAGCAACCCAATGCCAAACTATCTCCAAGAGCTGATGGTCCATTCCGAGTAGTTCAAAAGATTAATGATAATGCCTACAAGATTGAGTTACCAGGATCATATGGAGTGTTCGCCACATTTAATGTTGCAGACCTTTCTCCCTATTTTGAGGAAGAAATGACTAGACTCGAGGACGAGTCTTCTCTAACCCGGGGAGAATGATTCAGAAACAAGAACATCAGACCAATTTTAAAGCCATGGAAGACTCCAGAGCTTCTAGAAAAACAGCTGCCATTGTTGACAATAGAAACACCATCACCACCAATTTTTAACTCCTAACTACTCACCTCAGATATTTCCATTAATTTATGTATTTTTAGGTCCCTTAGGAGTAGTATAAATACCCCATTGTATTGAGTTCTAAGCATCGAAGAATTAAATTTGAGTGTTTTTATTAAATTGAGAGTGTTCTCTCTTTCCCCTTGTAATTTTGAGCCATTTTAGTATCAGAGCAAGGTTGAGTCCTTCCTACGCCCTTAGGTTAGCCTGAGAAGCCACTGTGAGTTTTCCCGGTCACCGTCAAATTCGGGTAGCCCTCGAAAACCCACTTTAGAGGCCTTTTCTCGCAAAACCGACCTCGTAGAAGTGCTCAGAAGGTCCCAAAACCTTGGGAACCGAAGTCCCCGTCGCCTGAAACGCCGCCACCCGCCGCCACTCTCCATCACCGGAGGCCCACGCGCCTGCTGGAGGTTGTAGACGACCCAGTCAGCGCCACATCAACGTTGACTACCCAATCAGAGGCTGCCACTTGTCGCGTTGACTGACACATAAGCGGTTGACTCCCAAGGTTGACTTTCGTTGACCTTGTCTGTAAAATTACAGTTTTACCCTTCCCCTTTTCCAGAAATACCGAATACATCCCTGAACCATAAAATTACTCTTTTACCCCTAAAATTTTCAGAAATTCCCTGTTTACCCCTATTTTAATCCAAAATCCCTAAAAGTCCCCATTTTAACATAAATTCCCAAAAATCACCCCAAACTTTCCTAAAATTCTGATTTCACCCTAATCTTTCCTGAAATCACATTTAGCACTTTCATTTTTCAAGATCTTGTGTTAACAACAAGATGTCATAGTTTATTCAAGATCTAGTTGCAAAAATAAAAAAATAAAAAAAAATAAAAACCCACTTTCCAAACACCAAGAAAAGGAAGCTTCTTTCCATCTTCATCATGTCTTGAACCATTTCCGGCGAGACCATCTGTTTTCCGGCGAACCACCGGCCGGCAACCTCAGTCCAAGCTCAGCCCAACTCCAACTCCTCGTACACGGGCCCGTTCAGCAAACTCCAGCTCTAATCCGC
>CACSLK010012206.1:651348-669837 GCA_902706635.1 Striga hermonthica | reverse complement strand
AGGCGGTCCATGCAGCTCCAGATCGGCCCAGCAGCGTGGCAGAATGGTTCAACCCGATTCAAGTGGATCCAGAAACCCCGGTTCGAGTCCAAGATGGTTCCGGAGCGGTCCGAAGAGTCTAACTCACCTACCGAAGGTCCGAGACGATCCGATGAGCTTGATGAGCGCGATTGGAACACCATGGTGACTCGATTAGAATCGAGAAAGGCCAAGTCTAGCTGCCCATTAGACTTTGGTGTTCAGACGATCTCCATCAACGGAAATCAGAAACGTCTCAGAGTCGGCAAAAATTTTAAACCGTAAGTCCTAATCCTAACTATAGATTCCGCTGCGTTAGGATTTCTTATTCAATAGATTTGAATGTGCACATTGTCGACGTTCCTAATAGAACCCAACAACAAGTACGCCAAGATACAAAATAAAAGATGAAACATAAAATCACACAAAATACGACAAAATGGACCGGTCAACACCAAAACGAACCTAAAACCGACTCAAACACACATATAAACACATAAAAATAAGCACAAAAACATAACAAACAGAAAGAGAAACAAGTTTTTTTAAGAGGAGAAAAGTACCATGAATAATAATAACCTAGGCAAGAGCGTGAATAATAATACGACAGTTCATAAAATTCAGATTTTACAAATCTGTCATCGCGCAACTCGCGGCCGCGGGAAAGCTCGCGGGCCGCGGTAAAGGAGCGGCCACAAGATCATCCGAGGCCGCGAATATTTTCGTCTGATGTTGGGCGTGGGATCTGCTTTGTTCGCCGCGGCCACGGTGAAGGAGGAGTCGCGGCCGCGGCCTTGAAGTCTGGGCGTGACGGGAAAAAAAGTTGCAGGCGTCACGTGGGGAGGATGGCCGCCGCGGTGTGGAGAAGAGTGGTGGTGCGCCGTGAGGGGCTACCGCGGCGCGGAGAGAGCAGGCACCGCGGCGCGACGGAGTGCAACAGCGTGGAGGAAGAATTCTGAGCGTGTTCTGGTCGAAGCTTCACGGCGTGACGTGGCGGCGCGACGCGGGAGGATGTCTGGCACAGTGCGGCAGGATTGTTCACGACGTGGAGGTAGACTGCCATCGTGAAGGTGGAGCTTCTGTCGGAGCTTGAGAAGGTAGCGCATCCGAGGGAGATGAAGTGCCTCGCCGTGAAGGTCTTGCCACGGTGCTGTCTCACGTTGATGTAGGAGAAGGGTGGTGCGTGCGGAGAAGACGGGCTGATTGCGTGGAGAAGACGGGCTGGTTGTTGAACTCACGCCTCGGGCCCGTTCGAACTCATCCGACTCGGAACCAATTTTCGATTTTTCTTGCTAGTCGCTAACACATTCTTTTACCATATTATCATTGCCAAAAATATTTTCCCCTTCAAGTTATAATCGACCGCAGCACTAGACCTGCACATCGTAAAACTAAAACAAAGCAGAGAAAACAAAGAAAATAACCGAAAAAAGACATAAAGACTCTAAATAGAAGAAAACACATGACAAGAAACAAAACGGACCAAAACCGAAAGAAAAAAAAAATAAAATGGGGGAAAAAGAAAGGAAAATTAATAACGAAAAACGCAACAAAAATGGGACAAACAACTCCTCCACACTAAGACATTTGTTCGTCCCGAACAAAAAGAAAAGAAAAGACACGAAAACAAGCAACGAGCATGGATAACAGTTTCAAATAAGACAAGCCTCAGATTAATTAACCTAACCGAGGAGACTTCCAATAACCAATCATGCATATCTCAACTACACTCGAATGCAACATCTTAAAAAGACAAACTCTCAAGCACGAAAATATAATATGTATCTCACTCAGTTTCTTGTATGAATATGAAGTGGGTATGCTCAAATTGGTCGGTGATCATGTCTCAACATAAGCTCGCTTATTGTCTATTCATTCTCTAAAACAATCAAAGATAATGAATGTAAATCAAGAGGGCTTTCAGGTTGCATTGTAGGCATCAAAAGAAGAAACAATATAAAGAATAAGTGGCCAAATAAACAATCACATCCTCGAGCATACAAATTACTCGACTACATCACCACCTATCCAAAATCAGCACAAAATCGATCGTTCCCACCAAAACTCCATACAATACAGACATATGCTCAAACTGAATTGCACTTCAAGTACTCGACTTTTTTTTCTTTTTTTTTTTTTATTACTAAGGGAATTTTTCCTAATAAGACCGAGACGTAAGGACAACATTCTCTAGGTTTAAACATTGGAGGTCATCCAAGTTTCCTAGAGTGGTTTCCCAATACTCATTACTCGTGAAATATTCCACAAGCAAGCAGAGTAGAATCCTTTAGTCCATCTTGCTAGTCCTCTTTTTTTTATATTCTTTTATTTATTATTTATTTACTTTTTTTTTTCAAGCACTCAAGATGCAACTCAAACAAGTTATAAACCTTCTCCAAACACAAATTAGACAGCTCCGTCATCATATCAAGTATACTGTCAAGGCTTAAGTAAATCAATCGAATCGGCTGACAAGAAATACGACTCAGGATCAACGGGCTACTAATGAACATATGACTTTAAGGGCCAATGAAAAAGGTTAAAACGAGCAATGTCAAAGAAATGCCTCAATCATTTTCACAATTCACTACTTCAATCAATTTATTTCAGAAAAGACTCAAAGCAAGTTCTGATCAACAAGAATCCGACCAATATCTCTCAAGAAACAAAATAAAGCTCAAACCTCACATAAGGTAAATAAATGTCCAACAAAACGACACATCAAGTTCATCAAAATGTACTGGACATGATCATCATCACATCTCCTCAACATCATCAACAATCATCAACAAATCTCATCATCACTATGATCCAAGCTCGAAAAACACATGAACTGATTGAAAAGACATACAAACGAAAGCAGAAAAAAGAGAACAACCTAAAAGACTAGACCTGATCAACCATATAAGCACATAATCATGTAAAAACTCCCCCACACTTAAAATCAAACAATGTCTCTATTGTCGATCATTAGTGCAAAGAAAGTTGTCCCATATAGTCAATCAACATAAAAACTAAGACAGAAAAACTAAACCAAAAATGAAAATAAAGAGAAAGAAAAAGATACAGACGTACAGGGCATATGGACTAGACTAGTCACTGTGAATCCAGTGGTGCTCGTTTTTGGAGGGTGGAGGTGGACAGGCCCCGAACAGCGGCGGGCCTCCATCAGCTCAAATCTCTCGCCCCATTGGGATCGGGGCAAATCTCTGGAACTCGGCTCGGGTGGGATCAAGGGGCAGTTGGTACGGCGTCCTTTCTCAAATACAGCTCGGTCCTGCAATGACCGCTTAGCGTCCTCTCGCATGCACGCTTCCTCAGTCAGCTGCTCAATCGCCCTGAGGTAGGCACACTCTTCAACTAAATTCGCCTGCGGCTCAGGCCTGGTCTCTCGAACAGAAACGGCAATGGTCTCGCCCAATACTGTCATGCTCGCCGTCCTCTTTCTCACATCGATAACCGTGCTCGTGGTTGCCATGAAGGGTCGTCCAAGGAGGATGGCGTGCTCCTTACCATTTTCTTGCACACTTCCCACATCAAGCACGACAAAGTTTACGGGGACTATTAGCTTTCTCAGTCGGACGAGCACATCCTCAACAAGCCCTACAGGGTAATGGAATGAACGGTCTGCAAGCTGTAAGCGCATCTTGGTGGGCTTCAATTCTCCAAGCCCGAGCCTCTGATAAACTGCAAGTGGCATGAGGTTAATGCCCGCTCCCAGATCTAGCATCCTCGAGGTCTCTTCCCCATTCCCGAAGGCTAAAGTGATCACAAAGCCTCCAAGATCTTTTTTCTTCTTCAGCAAGCTATGTTGAAAGACACTTGCCGCTTCAAACACCAACACCTCATCATCACTCTCGAGCTTTTGTTTACTTGTCCCCACTTCCTTGAAATCTCGCATACTCTGGTATCTTCTTGATCACCTCGGGTGGAGATAAGTCGACGTTGGCCTTAACCAACATCGCATGCAAGTCTCTAATCATTCGGCGGTCCTTCTCATCCAAGAGTCGACTCGAGAAAGGGATTTTTGGTTTGTACGGGTTTGGAGATTTGTGGAAGGTAGACTCGGGTGGCGGTGTCATTGGGCTCTCGGCTTTTTTTTCATTCTTCCTCGGGCCCTCGACCTCGAGCATAAGCACTGTCAATGATTTTGCGTGCTCCGGTTGGCTCGACAAATTTTCTTTGTTCAATTCGGTCTCAATGCTTCCAACCCGCGTAGCCAACTGACCAACTTGCGTCTCGAGACGCTTAATGGACGCATCCTGAATGGTGATGAAATTGAAAATTTTGTACAGCTTGTCGTCCATGTTCGGTGGGGTTGGTCCGGTTTCTGGTGCTGGCAGCCTTAACATTCCCCTAGGTTGCTGCTGTTGGGGGACAAAGTTGGTTTGAAGTGGCTGCTGATAATGGTTATTGGCCCACGAGAAGTGAGGGTGGTTTCGCGACCCCGGGTTGTACGTGTTCGAGTAGGGGTCATTTTTGGGCCGGTTTTGATACCCCTGCATTGCATTCACCTCGGTAATCTGGCCTCCATAGCCCGGCTCAACAGCCGACGGGCACACTTCCAAACTGTGTCCTTGCACTTCGCATGCACCACAAAAATTCACCGCCATCGTCTGATTCGGTGAGGAACTTCGAGCATTCAATAGCCGCATCTGCTCCGTGAGCTCGGCTAACTGTTGGGCCATGGCATTATTGCTCGAGCCTACCTCATTCACTGCAGACCTCTTCCCTCTGACACTTTATCTGAGACGAGTTAGCACTCATCGTATCATAGATAGCAACCATCTCTTCAACCGTCCTGGCCCCGATATCCCCTCCAGCTGGATTGTCCACCATGTACTGCAAGTTCTGGTGGATGGAGTCGTAGAAACAATTCGCTAGTAACCCCGGAGCGAGGTTGTGGTGGGGGGACTTCCTCTGAAGGTACTTGAAGCGTTCCCAAGCCTCGTGAAGAGGCTCGTGTGGCAGTTGGGCGAAGGAGACTATCTGAGACTGGATATCTTGGGTCTTCTTGTGGGAATAGTACTTTCCCACGAATTTAGCATAGACCTCTGGCCAGGTTGTGAGAGAATCTGAGGCTAGAGTCATGAACCAATCCTTGGATCGGTCCTTCAGAGTCTCTGGGAAGCATCGCATTTTAAGATGGTCCTCAGACAGCCCATGTAGAGAAAACGTCTGGAGAACGTTGTAAAACTCCCAGAGGAAATGGAGAGGATCTTCATTAAGGAGCCCGTGGAATGAAGGCAACTGATTGTAATGGATCATTTTCAGCTCATAGTTGTGGGCGGCTTGTGGCAACCGAATGCAAGAGGTTATTGGCCCGATCACTGGCTGGGCTAAGGTTCGGAGGGTGTTATGGGGCGGTTGTTGTTGCTGTTCACCCATGTCGAAGTTGCTGTCTTCGGACGATTTCGAAGAATGTTCGTCTCCTTCGTGTGATTCGAGAGTAAGCTCTTCCAGTAGCTCTCTCAGGCTCTCGTTGAACGGTTTGTCGATAGGAGATAGTATACGTCCACTTCTGGTACGCATACACTAAGACAAACAACGGGTTACGAACACCAATGATAAACAAAAGAAAATAAAATAAAAACAAAAGAAAACAAAGAACTAACACCTAAACAAATAAAAAGAAACAAGAGAAACACGAAAAATAAACTGAATAAGCGCACAAAATATATCCTAAACCTTCCCCGGCAACGACGCTAATTTGTTGTAAATAATTTTCAGAGTAGAATCGAAAGATTCGAACACCGGGTCGTGTCTCCTGAGGGAGGTTAGCCGGAATATATTGTACGTTTATTCAATTACAAAAAATAATAATAAAATACCTAAACATACTAATTTAAATGATTGGGTTTGGTTTAAGTATCTACTAGCACGAGAAATAGCACGCAGAGACGAAGAACAAATAGGATTTAACGAGCTAGGGAGTCGGGGATATCTGTTTTGGTTCGAGAATGCAATTAATGGGCAAGTGATTATTTTGTTAAGTGATTTGAATAACCTATTGTTCGAGTTTTCATTTTCAATAACTTTTCATAACAAGAGAACAAGCTTGAACGGCGAATTAACAATTCAATTAACACCTAGGCAATACAGTTACGAACAAGCCTAGTTCATACGAGCCTATTTCGACCGACTCCTCCCCTTTTCGGTTCTAAGAGTCGATTAAATTAGACTAGAGGTTGGTTAATCAACTAGCCTTTTTAAAGTTTTCAAAAATCTTGCACGCATTAAACGAATTCAATTAAAATAATTGGACGTTGAAGTGTCACCTTTCAACAATTCGCAAAATTCGAGAACAATGATCGAAAAAACCCTAGTAAAATATTAGCTCGCACAAATTGAACAATCTCAAGCCCGACAATCACAAACGAAATGAAAACATCATCCCCTATTCCCTAGCGTGAGGTTTAGCTACTCATAATCGAACAATCAACAAAAATAATCATCGCAATCCAAGAATTCATAATTAATGATTAAGATAAAAGAAATCTTACGATTGATAATTATCCCGGTTGAATTCGATAAACACGATTATTCCCAAAAACAACGACGAAATCCACTTTAAATCCGAGTTCTATGATCCAAAAAATATAAAGATAAAGAGAAACAAGTTTTTTTAAGAGGAGAAAAGTACCAGGAATAATAATAACCTAGGCTAGAGCGTGAATAATAATGCAACAGTTCATAAAATTCAGATTTTACAAATCTGTCATCGCGCAACTCGCGGCCGCGGGAAAGCTAGCGGGCCGCGGTGAAAGATAGCACCGCGGCCGCAAGATCGTCTGAGGCTGTGAATATTTTCGTTTGAAGTTGGGCGTGGGATCTGCTTTGTTCGTCGCGGCTGCGGTGAAGGAGGAATCGCAGCCACGGCCTTGAAGTCTGGGCGCGACGGAAGAAAAAGCTGCAGGCGTCGCATGGGGAGGATGGTCGCCGCGGCGTGAGGCTGTGTCGTAGCGTGGAGAAGAGTGGTGGCGCGCCGTGAGGGGCCACCGCGACGCGAAGAGAGCAGGCGCCGCGGCGCGACGGAGTGCAACGGCGTGGAGAAAGAATTCTGAGCGTGTTCTGGTCGAAGCTTCACGGCATGACGTGGCGGCGCGGCGCGGGAGATGTCTGGCACAGCGCGGCGGGATTGTTCATGACGTAGAGATGGACTGTCGTCGTGAAGGTGGAGCTTCTATCGGAGCTTGAGAAGGTAGCGCATCCGAGGGAGATGAAGTGCCTCGCCGTGAAGGTCTTGCCACGGTGCTATCTCACGTTGATGAAGGAGAAGGGTGACGCATGCGGAGAAGACGGGATGATTGTGTAGAGAAGATGGGCTGGTTGCTGAACTCACGCCTCGGTCCTGTTCGAACTCATCCAACTCGGAACCAATTTTTGATTTTTCCTGCTAGTCGCTAACACATCCTTCTACCATATTATCATTGCCAAAAATATTTTCCCCTTCAAGTTATAACCGACCGCAGCACTAGACCTGGACATCATAAAACTAAAACAAATACAGAGAAAACAAAGAAAATAACCAAAAAAATACATAAAGACTCTAAATAGAAGAAAACACATGACAAGAAACAAAACGGACCAAAACCAAAAGAAAAAAAAAAATAAAATGGGGGAAAAAGAAAGGAAAAATGATAACGAAAAACGCAACAAAAATAGGACAAACAGTGTCATTGATGTCTTCTTTATGGAGCCAGCGCTTATCAAAAAAAAATCTCTTCTTAATATTGATGGGGCTAGTGTCAGACTTGAGAGCAATTAGGTTGTGATCTGAAGAGCTCTGATGAAAATTTTTAGCATTTGCATTAGGGTAGGAGATGATCCAGTCAAGAGAGGCAAAGAATTTGTCTAGAGTTTCCTCTACACAATCTATACTCATTCTGCAGTTCCACCAGGTGAAGGGGTGACCACTCATAGGAATTTGCTGCATACTCATGTTGCCAATGAATTGCTTGAAACCCTAGAAGCTAGCATTAGATCTAACTCTACCCCCTTGTTTCTCTTCATTGTTGCACATGTCGTTCCAGTCTCCTCCTATAAGCCATTTAGAACCCCATCTGCTTTTAGCCTGCTCCAAATAATCCCATTGAGCTTCCCTTTCCCTCAAGTTAGTGCTTAAATAGACAAAGATGACCCAGAATGAGCTCTGATCAGATACATGGCTGAATTCAATTTCCATACAGAATTTATTGGAATCATACTGGTGAATGGTGATATCTTTGTCCCATAAGAGGAGAACCCTCCACTTTTGCCAATAGGATCAACTATTAAGTTCCTTCTTTCATAGTCCAACTTCCTACAAACTGATAGAACAAATGGGTTGGTTTGACTTGTTTCACTGATAAAAGCAAACCAGGGGAGGTGGAGCTTTAAAGCTTCCTTGAGCTGGGAAACCGTAGAGGGTCCTCCCAGACCTCTACAGTTCCACACCCATGTCTGCAATTAAGGGTTGGGAGCCACTCTAGGCTGGCTGCCTCCACCTGCTCTGATTCATTGATGGGATTGTCTTGTTTTTGCTCTTTTTGATTTTGTTGTGGATTTGTTTCTTCTTCATGGTTAAGAGATTCTGCACTTTCTGAGAGGAGTCTTCCTCTTTTGTTTGCCTGGGGTCCTCTGGAGGATAGAGATTGAGAGGGATATTGTTGGAGGGCTCTTTTCTTTCTCACCCATTTCTTATGCTGCTTTTCACTGTTGGGATCAGCTTTGATGATAATAGGGGAAGAGAGTTCAAGATCCATTTTACTGGTGGTCTGAGTAGGAGGGTTTGGAAGTTTCAAATATAGGAGTTTGTGAGAGGTTGTTGGTTTTCTGGGAGGTGCTGATCAGAGGGTATGCAGGTAAGAATAAATGGAGGTGGCTGATTTTGGGGTTGAAAATCCGCATCTTGATTTGAAAGTAGAAGAGGGGCTCTGGTGGTTTGGTTTTCAAGTGTAGCTGGGATATGAGGGACTGTAAGAAAATGCTTATTAGTGATAGATAGAGGTGAGGAAGATGATTCAGGAATGCCAGTGAGAGTGGGCTTGGTTTTCTGCAAGAATTGGCTACTAGGGGATGCTTTGGAGGCACTGCAGGATGCTGGTGAGTGGGTATTAGAGTTATACGGTGTGGGGGAGTGGGTGTGGGAGGTATTATCAGTGTGGCTAGGAGATGGTGCTGTTTTGGATTTGATGATATGGTACTCAGCTGCTTTGAGCCATTCTCTGAACTGACCTTCATGGAGAGTACCTTGAGCAATATCTTGAGATCTTGAATTGCAGGCTCTGTCCCGGTGACCTATCAGTCCGCAGTAGAAGCAAAGGTTAATGAGCTTTTCATATTTGAAGGTCACTCTCTGGACTTTGTCTTTCAGCATAATGGTTGAGCATCTTAGAATTGGCTCTTCAAGGTTAATGGTAGCCAGAATTTTGATACATCTGCCTGAATGCGAGCTGGAATTTCCAATAACCACATCTGTAACCTTCTTGAGCAGCCCTTTGTTCCAAACAATCACAACTTGTGCTCCTGCTATTTGCTTGTCAAATCTCCATATTCTGAAGCTTGAGAACCCAAACAAATTAATATATGTTGCATGTCTTTTTCTTGCTTGATCTCCCACGCATATGCACTAAGCCAAATATATTTGCTGCCCCATTTTTCTTCACGTCCAAGGCTCTTTTTAAAATCCTTGCAGCCCTACAAATCAAGAGTCCCAAACAACCAAGATTCATCCCTTCTTTTTTTATTTCCTTTTCCTAATAAGATATAAGATAAGGAAACTTTTTATCACATTAATATTATACTAAATATAAAACAACTAATAAAAAAGTTATATACACAAAAATAAATCAGAAAAGCAAAATAAAAAATCAAACAAAAAATACGATTTAACAAAACCTTGTCGGAACCTACAAGATCAGAATCTCGTTGTGACAAATCAGTTCAACTAAACAGACATTTAAATCAGTCCAAGACTGCAGAGCCACCATATGATAAGGGCATATTTGTATTCATTCATTTAAACATCGATTACACATTCTCTCTTCCACATTATGTCCACATCATCATTTCACAAAACATTTATTCATTTAAACACACATCCACATTGATTAAATCATTTAGAAATAAAATATATTGCATGTGGAGTCCACAAATTTTGTAATCAAATGTCATTCGATGGAGTAATTAGATGAGAAGGGGCCCACATCAAATGAATTTATTGCATCCGATTAATGCTCTCCTTCAATCTAAATGGGCCTAATAAATTTCTTAATAACAAGCCTTATAATATATATATATATATATATATATATATATATATATATATATATATATCATCTTGAAATATTAATTCTAACTCATGATTTTATATTAAAATAGAATTTGATAAGAATGAAATGAGCTGATTAACTAAATGATTATGGGAAATTAATGAAACAAGGTTTCCAATGATGTGTTTGGTATGGGAAGGAATAAGGCCTGAATGGATGACATTATTATCCTATATTATCATGTATCACTGTTTTTACAAAAAAAAAATATTAATATTAAAGTTATTTTCTTATTTATAATAATATTAATAATTTAATTTTAAGAAAATATATTATATTTTAATATATAACTATTAAATATATTTTTGTATTGTTACATTAATTCTATATAATAAATAAATAGATTATGTATGTCTAATATATAATATATATGGTTGTATAAAATTAAATAAGATATATCAAAACTATGTATAAGTGCATTTTTTGTGAGTTTTATTTTTATATAATGTTGATGGACGGATCCGATCAACGGTTAAAATAATATTTAGTACAAGTAAAGAATTGAAAATAAAGAGGAAATACAGTTTAATTCAATTTTATTTTATAATTACGAAGTCGGCCTCTGAGCTTGAGGTCGGCACCTTTCTTACAGTTGGAATAGTTACGTGAATTTATTACAAATTTCTAGAGAGAGAAGACAGAGTAGTTGAGGATTCAACAACCCAAAATAAATGAAGTGGGTTCTTATTTATAGTATCATTAAATGTAGCACTGTTCAGGTACTGTTCACAGGTCTTGTCGTACAGTGGTTTTACAGAGCAGTTCGGTGCCCCCCTGACAGTTATTTAATGCGATTTGAGGTTTTCCCAATCATTGTCTGTCAGACATTTAATGCACACATGGTGGACATTTAATGCTGGCAGGCTTTATAGTTGGGCTAGGTGTTGTAGGGTGGCAGGCTATGATGGCTTGTCCAATCACCAATGATTACCCTCCAAGTGGCAATTTTATATTATTATCGAGCCCCGCGTTCGTCCTTGAAGTGGCCATACTAGACCCCCAGGTCGGCTCCCGAGCCGAATGTCTTCACAGGCCTTCAGCACATCCTTTAGGTCGGTATTTGGCGAGGTCGCCATCGCCGCTTGTACGGTATAAGTGCCGACCTCGAGAATGGTGTCACACGGATGTTCTGGTCGTATTGGTTCGGAACTTAGTTCGACACTTGTGTGTTGGGGCGGGTTCTCGGTCCGGCTTTTTTGAGTTGTCCATCCAGTTTCTCCTCGGCTAACTCGGATGTCAACAGTAAGTACTTAATATATCTAAATAAAATGTGAAATAATAAAAATAAAATTATTTTTAGTTATTTATTCAAAACTTATTTTTTAAAATAATTTAATTTAATATAATAGAATCATGAGTATATATTATATATTTATTATTTGTTGTTATTAGTTAATTTTATTTTTTTGAAAAACTGAATCCTAACGACATGGGAATGAAAAAACCGTGCATTATCTATGGAATGGTTAATCCCATGGAGATGGGTCTTGCGATTCATGTTGGAATGGTTATTCCTTTCCAAAAAAATACTAGTACAACACCCATTATTACACGGATGTTTGTTGAAAAATTATTCTTAAATTTTAAAATTAATAAGAAAAATTTTATAAAATTTATTTATTTTCGTACAAAATATATATTATTATATATTTTCGAATAACACTTACTCTCTATCGTTCCGAAAAAAAAAAAAGAATTACACTTACTTGTGCGACTTACATGTGTTATATTATAGTAATTTTTATACCTTATATCATATAACTACTTGAAATATAAATATATTAATTGATAAATAATTTTATTTTTCTAATTAATATTGAAAAAAATATTATTGTTATAAAGATAAATATAATTTATTTTTTTTATACATACAGTATGAATGTTAAATCGAAGTTCATCAAGAGATGATAAATTTAATATATTATATGTAAAACTGATAAAAAATACAAAAGTTGTTGACTTTTAAAATACATTTACAATTCAATTGTTATAACAAGAAATGATGTTAAAATACAATTAATACATGTAACATGACCATAAATAATCAATATATTTATGGATAATCTGGACCTAATTATTTTTAGATTGGAAGTAAATTAATTAAAATCTACCCAAGCCTAATAACGAACTATGTAATTTTGCCACATTTGATCCCGAAACATGCGAGTCTGCCACTTAGGCTCAGCACGTTTTGAAATTAATATATAGGGGGATAGGGGGATATCAATATTAAGAATAAGGAAATGATCATTCTATTCCCATGTCATTCATACATACCAATCATGCCATAAGGTACATTTATTTATATTTTTACAAACATTTTAAGAAATTGGAAAACTGGTTTATTTAAGTTAAATCTAAATGCAATTTAACAGTCTAGACTCGAGAGATTCATTCAACTTTTAAAAAGTCATGATGCCACTGGAATTTGTTTGAACTTTTTAAAACTTATGAAAAAACTTTTAAAAGGTCATGATGTCGGTGAAATTTGTTTGAACTTCTTACAAACTTGAGAAGATTTCAAAAATAAAATACATATATCAATCTCACCCTCAAATACCACGTGAGGGTGAGCATTCCACTTACCTAGTGAATGAACCATAATATGCATCGATTCGATATAAGCACATAAGATAACAATTATATGAAGATGTAAAGCTTACTGTTTGACCGCTGACTGATATCATCCCAGCTTCATGCCATCAGGTAAAATTTGAACTAGTGACTCTTATTTCAAGCCTTCATAATCTACCCGGTTGATTAGCTATTATATGTCGTTAACATAAGTTCATGAATGTTGGTATGGTCACTTACTAGTGCATTCGACAACATTCAAGCCCGCTAATAAGTAACTCTACTAGTACATTCGACATCAACAGATCACTCTAGTAGAAAACTTAACTGCTTACTCACTGATAATTACCCAGCTTATTTACTTTTATGTCAAGCCTCCAGATAAACTCTCACAACCACATCCGGCCCACTGATCCACAATCGCATACATATAAAACTATACTACCACATGCTTATACAAAATAAACCATAGTATAGAACCCCCACCTTATCGCTCAACTACCCCCGCTTCTCTCCTCTCTCGCGAAAAGAGAAAACCCTTCCGCCGTCTGCTCCTATTCTCGTGTCGTGTTGCCTTCCTCGCCGGCGGGCGACTACAACCCGCTGTCGCCCTCATTGCTCGTTTCTCCCCTTGTTCCCCTAGTCATCTATTGTTTTTGTAGTAAATCGGAGCTTGATGGTCGGCCCCTGCCCTTGGTAGCTGGCGAAAACACGATTGAAGTGGGTGAGCTCTTCGGTCGGCAACTGGTTGTGATTGGTGGTGTCGATTGCATGAGGGTTTCGATTGGAGGTGGTTGACCCCTAAATCAGGTATTGTTGTGATTAGAGGCGGCTCTGCCTCCCACGTGGGGCTCCATTTGGGGTCTTCTTTTTGGTTGCCGGCGTACTATGGTGATGGCCGGTCTGAGGGTCAGCAGGTAGGGTGGGGATCCGACCGTTATGGCGTCTTCCGTCGGTGAAGCTGGAGTTATATGACCGAGCCATTCCTTCTCTCCCTCAGTTCTTTAGTGTTGGTGTCGGGGGAAGGGGGGTCCGGAGCACCCGAGTTTTACTAATGGGTTAGTTGAATTCAGATCGTGACGGTGTAGGAGTGGGTATCGTTGTTCTCTCGATTAGGGGCAAATCGTTTTGGGGCTAGGTTTGGGGCTTGGGTGTGGCTTCTGTATAGGCAGTTTTAGAGCTTCGGTAGTTGTGCCTGGGCTCGGGATCTTCCTTGGATCGATTGTTATCTACTGGCTGGGCTCGTTTGTTAGTTGGGGAAGGGCTTCATTTTAGATATTTTGTTATTTTATTTTCTTTCTTTTTTATTTGTGTATGTTGTTTAGGGTCGTGTTTTTGGTTCTTGTTGTTGGCCCATATGAGCCCGACTGTGTACGTGTTTTACCTCGTTGGGGATCGTTCTACATTACTCCGTTGGGGGTCATTCTACAGTAGTCTTTGTGTTGTGTTGTTTTTGAGTTTGTTTTCTAGCATTTCTAGCCGGTGTCTAGGCGGCCTTATGACTTGTCCTCTCAATTTTCAGTTGTTGGCTGTTGTATTTAGCTAGGGGCTATGTACTTTGCATATTTGTGTGTTTTTTATTTATAATATCCTCTATCGTTTCTTAAAAAAAAAAAAAAAAACCCCACCTTTAAACTTGTTGACTGGCTGAAAAGAGTGAATGCACGTGCATTTGATTGAGGACTCGACTCCATTTAATCTACAATTTAAAATAATTTTCCTTATTAACAAAGATGTTGACAAATAAGCAAGATCATGCAAGGACATGTAAGGTCAAGCAAGGACTCCTCTTAATATACAGTTCAAAATACTCTTAATATACAATTCAAAATAATTTTCTTGTAGCACTTGCATCAATTAAACATTAGTAAATCCATCAACTTGATGTCAATAATGCATTATTACATGATGAATTGAATGAAGATGTTTATATGAAGCCTCCACCTAGCTACTGTTCAAAAATTGATAATAGAGTGTGCAAACTAAAAAAGAATCTTTATGGCCTAAAACAAGTATATATACAGTGGTTTAATAAACTAACTCAATCTCCACATGCCAATGGTTTTTCCCAATCTATTGTTGATTGTTCCTTATTTACAATTCACATTGAAATTTATTTTGTTGCACTTTTAGTCTATGTAGATGATATTATCATCACTAGTATCTGTTTATCTCGAATAATAACAATCAAGAAACACTAACTAGATGCATGTTTTACAATGAAAGACTTGGGTCCAATAAAATATATTCTAGGACTTGAACTTGCACATTCTGAGAAAGGCATAAACATGTGTCAAAGAAAATATGCATTAGACATACTAAGTGACACAGGTTTTTTATGATGCAAGCCAACACAAACGCCTATGGATCCTACATTAAAATTGACTACTGAAATTGCACATACCACTACCACTGATACTACTGAGCATAAGAAATTGTTGACAGACAGTTATACTTAACTATATCAAGACCTGACGTAGCATATAGTGTACAAGCTGTAAGTCAGTTCATGACCGCACCAACAACACAACATTTGATTGTTGTTCATATCTGAGGTATGTTAAAGCCACAATAGGAACAATTTTTTTCTTTCTTAGATCCTCTTCAATTTCTTTAAAAGTTTTCAGTTATAGAGATTGGGCATCTTCTGTTGATTCAAGGAAAAGTATTACAAGCTACTCTATTCTTTATTATTATTATTATTATTATTATTATTATTATTATTATTATTATTATTATTATTGGATTCTTTAATTTTTTGAAAAACAAAGAAACAATCTACTATCAGTAAATCTACAACTGAAGCTATATATAGGGCATTAGCTACAACATCATGTGAAATCCAATAGTTAGTATACTTATTTGCTGATTTTAACATCTCTCACACATTTGCAGGTATTCTATTTTCAGATAGTAAGTTAGTTATGGTCATTACATGCAACCCTATTTTTCATGAACGCACAAAGCACATCCAAATTGATAGTCACCTAATCCGAGAAAAGATGGCTCAAATGATCATTCAACTCAAGTACATTTCCACTAAAGATCAAGTTTCAGACATAATCACAAAACATTGCCAGGACCTGCCTTCAACTACCTGTTTTTCAAGCTTAACGTGTAAAAACATACATGTTTAGCTTGCGGGAGTATTAGCATATAGGATGTACTTTACTTGTACAATGCTAAAAGTGTTACTGTATTTAGTATTAGTACATAGGATAAGTTGTTACTTAGAGAATATCAACTTAGTTATTTAGTTTGTAGTATAAATACAATTGTTATACCAAAAACGAGACAAGCAAATTTAGTATTTATTTTAACATACATATAATATTTATAGATATCTCCCAAGACAATAAATTATTAGAAAAGACTAAAGTCTCGTAATGGAACCATTCATCTGAATAAAACTTCAACAAAAAAAATTACCACCTCTATATCAAACTAAATGATCTAATGTCTTATATTGGAATGAAGGAATCATTCTCCATGTGAGTGTAGTCGACCCCTAAATTTTCAACAAATATACTTAATCGGGTCTACACTTCTCGCATATCGACTTTATTGTATAGTTTATTACAATATAATAGAGAAACATAATACATATCATACACAATTACACATTTAGACTGTGCATGCACACACACACACACAAATGAATATAATAAGTATCTTACGAACGAATTTGAACTCAAAATACGTGGTTATGTCAGACTTTTCACAACCAACGGCCACCTTGACGACTTGGAGTAAAAAAGAGCCACATTGATGTGCAAGTAACTATGGCGAAAGCTCTACCCCAAAAAACTAACGCTGCCAAACATACCAAAAACAAAGTCATCTCAAGAGTAAAATTACTGTGAACACATTTATCTGCATGGTCTCTCTTCATCGATTTTTGCCTCCACATTGAGCTTGCATTATGTCCAAGATGGAAAGAACTAGATTGCTTAACCCCATGATGTCCCGATATCAAGTTGTCAGAGAATGATGACGAGGATGACGACAAAGAAGAAGAAGACAACGATGATGTGTCACTAAGTGGGCTTGAGTCTGATGAGAGCAAGGACGAACTATTTGAATTGGTCCATAGATCAATATCTTCATGAGGTTTCCAACATGCCTTGTATGAGAACAAGTTCATATAACTAACAAATTTCTTGCTTTTGGATGATGAGCCGCTACTCAATCGATCGAAATCTTTGTTAGTATGTTGATCTCCTCTGAATTTCTTCAGCTGCTAACCGTTAAAATGATTATTGTTTTGAGACAATTGGAGCATGCAATTATCCAGGATCTAATATGTGACTATCAATAATAGATACAATGTGTACATGATAATAACATCATCATCATAAAAATATCAAGAAGTTTATATATTTAATATATATTAGAAAGCATTTAAAACTGAAGATTAACCAACCTTTGAATATGATGATCATTAGGCTAAGATCAACAAGTTTGAGATTTAATTATTCAATTTAGTTATAATTATCATAAATAATTACAAGAAAAATAAATAATTGTTCCATATGGAACAATTATTTAAAATATGAAAAAAAAATATTTCAAATTACCAATGATGTTTTGAAGTAAGCAGCCTTGCCCTCTGCATAGAAGCTCTTGCGAGTCTTTGTCTTCCTTCTCCTTGAAGATGTCGGTGAATCCGCCAGGTCACCACCCTTGGGCTCATCAAAACCATCAAATGTGGGCTTGAAACACATAAGAATTCTCCCCCTCCCACTTTTCATGGTATCCATGCAAAGTAGGAGAAAAGAGAAAAGAGAGGGAGGGAGAGAAATAGAGAAAAGAGGAATTCATATTTACTTTATTTCCTAACAATTCTTATTTGTTCCACTAATGTTCAAATCTTGTGATGAACTTACATCCTATGATTATGGTAAATGTTAATTGTTAAAGTTCGTTAACTATATCTTTTTCATTAAAAATCTGTATACATATATAATGAGACAACGTATTTATCAAAAATAGTAACAAGAAAAAGTCAACAACCATTTAATGAATACTAATTTTGACAGGTTTTTTTTTAGTTTCTTTTTAATTTCTTGCCCATAAAATCTGTCGGCCTTGCATTTGTTGAATTCAAATTTCCTTCTCATTATCTATTAGAAAAAATCTATCTGAATGTATACAAAATCATTTATCATTTTGAATTTTAAATTTAAATATTTAAAGTTACTTCTCATTTGGTCACTATAAAAATCTGATTTATTATCTGTGAAATCTGTTTTTTTTTTTTTCTAATTGCAACGGATATTGAATCATACATCAAAAATAATTTTTCGAATTTTTATTATTTAAAATCTCAAATGTCAACTATTTAAAATTAAAACTATTACTTTTAAATTAAAAAGATCAGTTTACATTTTTCTTTATTCATGAATATAATAATAAACATAGATACACAGCGTTAAAATTGTGACCCCATATTTCGCATGGGCTCTGCACTAGTTTAGGTAAAAAGGGGGGTTGTGGGGTGAGGCGGGAGGGGGATGGTAAATTCATGATAACTTCCATTTCAATTTGAGAAAAAAACATGGAAGCGTTTTTTTTTTTTTTTTTT
>CACSLK010012206.1:628304-642504 GCA_902706635.1 Striga hermonthica | reverse complement strand
TTTGACAAGTCTAGTAATACACGGGCGTTGTACTAGTATATGTTATTTATCATGGTTGGAACGTCAAAATTGAATGTCTATTTTTTTATTGTGCAAATAAATAAGCCAGATATTATTTAATATTATTTTTATTTATGTGTTTTATTAGAATAAAAGAAAATATTTTTTTTTCCTAGTTTCCACGGGTTGAGATGATCGATTATTTATTCTATTGCATGTTCACACAATTTCACAATCTATATATATATATTAAAAGTCAACCTATTTACCAAAAATAGTAGCAAGAAAAGTCAACACACATTTAATGCAAACTTTATTTGGAAATATTTTACTATATGCATTAAATGCTTGCATATTTATATTTACTATCCAGATAATTTTTTTTTAAATAATTTATGCAATGATTTTACTGATATCCATTACAATTAATATTTGCCGAGTAATATTTTTTAACCTTTATTTAATGATATAAAACTAATATTTTTTTAAAAAAATTAATATTATTTATCATTTAAAAGATAATGATCACATCATTAAATGATTTTATTGATGGTTAGATAATAAAATTATATTAGTTATTCTTTAAAATTTCGACATGTTATTTATTTGTATATTATTGTCAACTATGATAGTGTTTTTATCATTTTTTTGTTATGTTTAAAAAATGAACTTATTGTAAAATATTTTTCTATTGCATAGTATGTTAACTAAACTATAAAGCCTTAGAATGAAAATTAGAAAAAATCTCTTGATTATGTAAGGGATTTATTTTTTGGCAATTGCTAAATCATTTTTTTTTTAAAGAATTATTATGAGAAAATTGAATTCTAGAAAACATGTGTGTGTATTTTGTAAACATTTATACTCAAAATTTTATTTTGAATTTCATTACATAAAGAAGACTACTTCTATAACTTTTATAAATAATAATAATGACATTATATGACTATAAATTTTATAATAAAATAATAATTAAGTATTATATGGTGAACGAGAATAAATAAAATTTTTATTTTTTCTTATATCAATGAATAAATAAGTATTCTAAAATCAAATAAATATTAGTATGACGTGTTAGCAGAATTATATATTAATTAACATGTTAATTTTTTGGCTTAAATAAACGCCACTTATTAAAAGTTGTGAAATATGGATGATCCAAGCCTATTATTTTTTTGTCTAGACGTACAAGTCCTATAGAAATAATTGATTTATTATATGTATCACGTGCATCGCACGGGGTATGCACTAGTTTTTATGTACAATATTTTAATAAATAATTATAAATATACTCATTCTTTAATTTGTAATAATATATTCTATGAATACTTAGATTTTTTTATCGATAAAATAATTGACATAGTGATTTTTTTTTTTTTTTCAAACGATAGAAATTTCATGGAAGAAAAACACATATATAAATTTAGAAAACAACCAAAAAGACAGCTCAAAAAGCCGAATCTAGTGGGAGGACGGATCCAGCGGATCGCCTAGAACCTACACTAGAACAAACGCACCCACTAACAACGAAAAAAAATAACAAAAAACTCCCCTACGGAAGAGAAAACACAAAGAACACAAAACCAAAAGCACTAGACAACACAAAAACACTAAACTCACAACAAAACACTATGAGCCCACTCCTGCGACATCAAAAGAGTCGTCAAATCTTTCACCTGAATGGCAATCAAAAAAGGATCGAGCCCAATCAGGATTAATCGTCCAACACGTTTAGTGCCAAAAGACGGGCCTGGGTAAAACAACCAAACAAGAACAAAAAACCACGAAAAACAAACTAAAACTACACAAGTCATTCCACCGACAAAACACTCCAAGAGTACGTCGATGACCCCACAATCAACCACCTAATTGGACTGGAGCACGCCTCGGGAAGATGCTCTATGAACTGCCTAATGCCTAACTAGATAATCCCCCAACTCCGAGTCCAGATGGACGACCGCGGCCCGCGGCCGGTGGAACGCCGGCCAAGTGATTTGATATGCAACTTGTTTAGTTTCCCAGTTCATATTATCACATGCTTGATGTTAGAAATAGTTGTTACACATATTTTGTTACATGTATTTTCACCATAACATTTTGAAACTTATGTGAGACTAATAAAAATATTATACCATATTATTATATGCTAAAATATTATATTTAATGTTTATTTTACTTTAAATCGTTCACTTCATTATTTTAATATAAATAAATTGTGTCCAATGTTATATATACTTTTAAAACCTATAATTTTCAAATTAGGGGTACTAAAACCGCCATCACTCTTTTTTAATTATTAATTTAATAAAATAAATGTTATGAACATTAAACTTTTGTTTCGATCTAATATTCGTTTAGTAAGTCAACAGATAAAGGCTAACTTGTTATTTTAAAAACTAGTAGTTTAAGAAAATATAATTTGACATTAATTGAAAATATTATTTATTTATTATATTTGTGTTTCTTGAAATAAGTATCATGAAATCTATATCTATATATATACTAGTATTTGATCATGTGCATTTGTACAAATATAAAACACGTTTTTGTTTGTATTTATTAATTAGACATCTCATATAAAAATTATTACTTTTTCTTAAGTTATTTTTATCATTCAAAATTAATTGAAATTTAAATTTTATTTTAATCATGCAATACATTAGTAACATGAATAAAATAATTTATATATTTGTGGCATATATTAAGAAAATTAACATAAATAAAAAAATTATTGGTGTTTCTGATTTTTAGAAGAAAAAAAAATATGTGTCAATCATATTTTTCTTCCAACAATACAACCAAATATAGCGGTTACAACTCTGAATGTGTCAATCAACTTTAAGTTCCAGCATTAGTCGATACACATTTGAATGTTTTGCTACCAAATTTAGAATTAATTTAGTAACTGATTCAAAAAATAAATAATAAACATATATATTAAGTTGTAACGGTTTTTAGCAGATTAGTGAGCAATCTATATCTATATCTATATAATGGACCAATCCTTATTGCCATAAGTGGTATGATTTTGGGCGGGAAATTTGTTCGTCTATATTTGGTATTTAATTAATATTAATTTATTAGCAAATCTTATGCATGAAAAACATAATTATTTTTACACTCAATGACTATTAGTCATTACCGACAAATTTGCTTAAATTGAAATTTTGACCGTAATTTATTAGATACATTTTCAATAAGATATTATATTAATTTAATAGTGATTTATTGACACATTTCCAAAAGTTATTACGGAAATTGATTTGATTAAATATATTATCATCTATGATAGTAGGTGTTAGTTTAATTAATTATATTTACTATTCAGAAGTACTTAAAATATTTAATAAAAATAATCAAAATAATTATATTTAAATCATAATAATTTAAAATAATATAAAATATTAATAAAAGTTTCAAAAATGTATTCCATTTAACTATAAAAAGATACATCCCCATGAAATATATCATATACAGTGATGATACTGTTGAAAATTTAAATAATATACTAATAAAATTAAAATTTGATGGTCGGGTGCAATTTATATTATAAATTTCATCTAAGGAGTATCTATGTACATTAAAAACTATTCAATTTTTTAAAAATATATGTTTATATATATATATATACTATTTTATAAATAAAAAAATAAGTTAATGAAAAAGTAATGTATAATAATTTAGATTATAGCACTTGGTAATTATTGAAATATATAATATATCTAAATAGTCGAATAGATACTACGTAATTCATTACATCGGTTGAAAAAATGAATTAGAGAAATAATTATAAATAAAAAATAGAAACATAAAAATAAAATATTTAACCATAAAAAAAATTATGTGTTGCATAATGATTAAAGCCACTGGAAATTAAAATTTATTTATCAAAGTTTTTAAAATTTAATGCACTTAACAATTATAGCGGAAGAAAAATATTATAGGTTAAACGTTGGTCCATTATCAAGTAATGTGCAAATTATGAATTGGTAAAAAAATAATTATAAGACTATGATAAACGACATTTTTATAAGTACGTACAAGTAATTTCTATGCAAATTTCGTATGGTCTCTTATATTTATAATATTATATAAACCTATAAATAATAAAATTTATATATTAAATAGTAAAAAACTACAAAATAAATATACAAAAATAGATATTAACAATAACAGTAAATAAATAAATATCATATTATTATTGAATAGAATATTGTGGAGAATATAATTCCATATTGTCTTAAATAATTTGATAATATTTAAATAAAAAAAATTGTATTGAACCCTGTGCATCGCACGGATATCAACACTAGTTAATTCAAAAAAATGTAACTCTTTTCGGAGGGAAATAAAAATAGGTTTTATTAAATGTTTTAACTAGTAGTTATATAGATACAGATAAAAAAAGTTTGATTATTTTTAAAATAGTAATTGTTTCCTACCAAAGGAAACTTGCTTACTATTTAGGAAAATTTTAATAATTCAATTTTTGGTATGAAATGTGAGTTTTATTGGTATACTAGTACAACGCCCGTGTATTACACGAGTTCTTGCTGATTTTTTCTTAAAATCTAAAATTAGTGAGAAAAAGTAATTAAAATTTTCAATACCTTTTATAAAAATATATTTATATTATTTAATATTTAGTATGACACTTTTTTATTTATGCGACTTACCTGTGTTATATTATAATATGTTTTTGACTTACAACATATAACTACATTAAACATAAATATATCAATTGAGAAATAATTTTATTTTTCTAATGAATTTTAATACTACAATTAATACTACAAAACGAATTCTCTCATGGAGAGCGCTTCAATTCTCTCATGGAGAGCGTCCGGATTTGGGGATTTCCCTTGAATTTCTCTGCTTCCTTTCCACATTTCCTTTGATTTAGTCATTTCTGTTGTCCTAGCTTCTTTTGTATTCTGCTGTTCGGCGAGATTAGGGTTTTCAATTGGGCCATGGGCTTGTCGCAATGTGTCGGTCACGACGAAGAATTAGCACAGAAATTGCTGGTGGTATCTCTCTCAGATCGTGAGAATAATTACATTGATATAGCGAAAGGGGACATCAAAATCAGTGATGAAGAATGCCTTCGTATTCTCTTCGGAAAGGTTATTGGTGGCCGGCGAGCCAGCTGGGTCGGCGTGAAACGGTCTATGAATAATATTTGGCGATTACAACAAGCGGTGGAGGTAAAGGAACTGGGCCCGAACTATTTTCAAATTCTCTTCAATAGCAGAGAAGACCTCATCAAAGTTGCAAAGGGTACCAACTGGATTTTTGATAATCAATATCTTATTCTAGCGGAATGGCAAAGAGGCCTATCGATTAATCACCCTATATTTTCGGAGCTTAACATCTGGGTTTAAGCGTTTAACGTTCCTCTTAACTGGTTGAGTACTAAAGTGGGGATGAAAATAGGCAGTGTGTTCAAGAGGGTCAACAACGTGGTCATTGTAGGTGCTGGCAGTCATGGAGGTCGCATCATGAGGCTTATGGTAACTGTAGACCTGAATGAAGCGTTGCCCAGGTGTGCTCATATCCGTTTGGAAGATCAATCAGTGATTGCAGGTTTCAAATATGAGAAGTTAGTAAACCATTGTCACTATTGTGGGCATATAGGGCATTTGGACAGAGGATGCGAAATCAGAATTCAAGCCATCAAAGATAAAACAGTCAACGAAGGTCAATTCGGAGACTGGATGCGGGCCCCTGACTTCAACAGCTGGTCTAATCTGGGACAGTCAAGCTCAAGAAGCCCTCAACCTGAAACTAATACTACACCCTCTACCCCTCAATCTGCCTCGACTCCCCATTCTTCCAGCCAAGTTGCAGACAATCACCAAATCATCCCTGTTCAAGAGGAACCTCTCCAAATTGATCCTGTAACTTCCCTATAAGTTTATATCCCTAAACCCAAACCAAAAATCCTTCAATCACCCAACATCCATTTATCCAGCCTTCCCAGTAATTCTATCATGGTGTTTGATTCAGCAGCCATAACTCTCCCAAAAGACATGGATGTTGAACCAATCTATATTGACCCCTCCAAACCTCCTTTCATCCCCTCTGCTTCTCTAAAATTGGGTTCTAAAACTTGAAAGAGAGCACCTCCTGGGGAAGGACTTATTCTGAGACAGGATATCCCTAGTGCAGAGAAGACAAGTAGCAGTAAATGTAAAAGAGTAAGAAATGATTCTTATGAAGGTAAAGCGGGGATTAATGAGCATGAAGACATTTCGTCGTCTGGGAAAAGAAGCAAATCTGACATGCCTAAGGTGGGGGTTGCCAGCCTTGAATGGCACCCGAGTGAACCATGTTAGCTCTGGTGTGGAACTGTAGAGGGCTGGGTAGGCCCTCTACGGTTTTCCAATTGCGAGAGTCATGTAGGACTCACCACCCTGGTTTCGTATTCCTATCTGAAACTAAGAATAAACAAGGTTTTGTTAAATCAGTTTGCAAGAGGCTTGGGTATGATGACAGATTTTCCATTGTTGATCCGATTGGAAAAAGTGGAGGTTTGCTCCTCCTCTGGAATACCGATGTTCAGGTAAATCAGATTGCTAAAAAAGATTTTTATATAGCCGTTGAATTCAAAGGTAAGGACGACTGTACAGAGTGGGCTATCTTCGTATATCTGAGTACTGACAGAATTACTAGAGCCACTCAATGGGAGGATCTGCTGAAGGATAAATTATGCTGGGGGGACAAGTGATTTATTAAAGGCGACTGGAATGAAATTCGTTCTCCTGAGGAAAAAAGAGGTGGAAGGGAAAGAAGCTACAGAAGTATGTGGGATTTTAATGATTTTATCTGCAATATGGAGATGGAGGAGCTCAGCACAGTCGGTTATCCTTTTACATGGGCAAACAACAGGGATTCTGAGGGCTTTGTGGAGGAAAGATTAGACCGAGCTTTTGCTTCAGCAGATTGGATTGAGCAACATCAAAATGCTTCTGTTATCAATGTTCTGAAGGGAGCCTCTGATCACACTATGCTTATCCTTGACTCTGGCAGCTCATTAGCAGGCCGGAAAAAAAGATTTTGCTTTGACAAACGCTGGTTGACTACTGAAGGATGCCAAGAAGTAGTTCAAAAGGCTTGGTCTAAGCAACAACAGGGCACTCCTTTCTTCATCCTGAAAGAAAAAAACAAGGAAACTAGAATTGCCTTATTACAATGGAGCTCGAAGTTTAGAGCACAAAGCCAGAGTAAAATTCACTCCCTCACTGCTCATCTTGAGAAGCTGAATTCTGAAGGGAGAGAAAAAGACTGAGATGCTTGGGACAGGACAAGAAGAGAGTTAAATGAAGCCCATTGCCATGAGGAACAATTTTTGCAGCAAAAATCAAGGGCATCTTGGCTCAAACATGGGGATAAAAACTCAAAGTTTTTTCATGCTTTTGTCAGACATAGAAGGAAGTTGAACTCCATAACTAGGCTGGTTGACAGAAACAGATTCACATTCCACACCCAAGCTGAGATTGAAAACCACATAACAGATTTTTATGAAACCCTGTTCACCTCTGAGGGTTCTTTGGGGGAAGATTCTCTCCTTCATCTGATCCCCACTTCCATCACCGATGATATGAATAGGGAATTGCTGAAGCAGGTAGAAGAGGAAGAAATCAGATCTGCTCTTTTTAATTTAAGCCCTGATAAAGCTCCTGGTGAGGAAGGCATGAATCCTCTATTTTACCAATTCTTCTGGAGTCTGATCAAAGGAGATGTCATTTCTGCCATCAAGAGCTTCTTTTCCTCTGGCTTGTTACTGAAGTACTGGAATCAAACAATCATCACTTTGGTGCCAATATGTAATGACCCTGAATCCATTGAGCAATATCGGCCCATAAGTTTATGCAGTGTGATATATAAGATCATTTCAAAGCTGCTAACTGTCAGACTTCAATCTTGTCTAGATCCTTGCATTAACCCTTGTCAGTCTGCATTCATCAATGGAAGACAGCTACTAGACAACGTGATTATTGCACAAGAAGTCTTTCATTTCCTCAGTAGACACAGATCTGGTTCAAATTTTTTATGGCATTGAAGCTGGACCTTATGAAGGCTTTTGACAGAATCGAGTGGAGGAGTATAAAGGGGATAATGCTGAAGATGGGTTTTGCTCCTTATTTTGTTAAGCTTATAATGGAGTGCATATCCACTGCCTCTCTTGCTTTTAATGTAAATGGCTCTATCAGCAAGGTTGTTCTCCCTTCAAGGGGAATTCGTCAAGGTGACCCATTGTCTCCATACATCTTTCTTATTGTGGCAGAGTTACTTTCTTCCATGATTAACAAAGCTCTCAATGATGGACTTTTGGCTGGGCTCAGAATTTCTAGAGATGGGCCTCTTCTCTCTCACCTGCTCTTTGCTGACGATGCTCTCCTTTTTTGTAAAGCTGGGGTGGACCAAGCCAATCAACTGTTGAGGATTCTGGAATCTTTCAGACTTTATACTGGTCAGAGAGTTAATTTTTCCAAGTCTTCTATCTTTTTCAGTAAGAATACCCCTCCCCCCTTGCAGTTAAACATTTGTGATCTGTTACCTGGTATTAGCTCTCACCAATCTACTAGATACCTTGGTTTGCCCCTTGGAATTGGGAAATCGAAAAAGGAAGCCTTTGATTATGTTCTCCATTCTGTCAGAGCTAAACTTAACAGTTGGAAATCCAAGTTTCTATCCCCTACTGGCAGAGAGGTTCTCATCAAGGCTGTGCTTACTGCTATTCCCATATTCACCATGGCATGTTTCGAAATACCAGTTTCTACTGCCAAGGAAATTGCTAAACTGTGTGCTGCTTTCTGGTGGAGCAAAAGAGACAATCAGGACAAAGGGATTCATTGGAAATCATGGGACAAAATGACATTACCCAAAAATGCAGGTGGGCTGGGGTTTCTTGATGTGCAGTTATTCAATGAATCTCTTATTTGCAAGCAACTGTGGAGAATTACTTCCCAACCTCAGCTCCTTGTTAGTCAAGTCCTCAAAAGCAGATATTATCCTTCATCTTCTATTTTTGAAGCCATTAAATCCCAGAATTGCTCCTGGTTATGGAGCTGTTGGCTTCAGGTACTTCCTTCTTTTGCTAAAGGTTACAGAATTCAAATAAAGAATGGGAATTCCACAAAAATCTCTAATATCAACTGGATTCCTTCCTTGAGAACTCTCAGACCCCATATGAGTGATATTGCACTGGGTCATTTAATTTGGGTTAAGGACCTGTTATCTAGCAATGGTAGAAGCTGGAACACTTGGTTAATCTCTCAAGTTTTCAGTTCTGAAGAAAGCCTGGCCATCTGTAGTATAAACACTCTTCATCCAGACAGGGAAGATAGGGTGTATTGGGGTTTGGACAAAAAGGGTTTATTCTCTGTCTCTTCTGCCTATTCTCATTTCATAAATCTGAAGTTGCAAGGGATGGATATTCCACAAAGCAGTGGCAATGCTAATTCAATTTCAAAAGCCAGAGAGAGATCATGGAAACTGAATGTACACCCCAAGCTTAGGCATTTTCTTTGGAAATGCTGTTCCAAAACCCTTCCAGTTAAATCCAATCTTCTGAAGAAGGGGATCAAGCTAGATGTTATTTGCCAATCTTGTGGTGAGGATATAGAAACAGTTAGCCATGTCTTCTTTCACTGCACCAGAGCTAGAGCTGTGTGGAAAGCTAGCCCTGTTTCTTGGGATGGTCTGTGTTCTGAAGAAAAATTTTTCAGCACTTGGTGGTGGCAGATTTGTAGTATTGACAGATCCGAGGTGGCCGAGGCCCGTATACAGCTAACCACTTACATTCTATGGTGGCTGTGGAAGTCTCGGAATCTTTGGCGATTTCAAGAAACTCTAATGCCGATCCATGCTTTGGTAAAGGCTGCTCTTAGAGATTGGGAGGACCTCTCTGCAGTTTCTTAATTTTCTCTTATTTGTTGTGGTTTTTAGCTAGCTTGTTGTTGTGTTGCTGGGGTCTTTCGGTTTTTGTTTGCCTGTGCTGTTTTTTTGTTAGAGGCTAGTAATCCATGTTAGGCTTTGGCAGTGATATGGGGTACTGGTTTTTTTTTCTGGTTGTTAGTTTTTAGTTGTATCCCATCGGTGGGATGTCTAGGCCGCTTTATAGCGCGTCCTCTCATTTTTCCTTTTTTCGGCTTTGGGCCCCGTCTGTATTTGAACTCCGTGTTCTTTTGAGTTTATTATATTACCTCTTTCGTTTCAAAAAAAAAATAAATTTTAATAAATATTATTATTTTTTTATTATTATAAAGATAAATATGATATATTTTTTTCATATATACAATATGGATGTCAAATCGAAGATCATCAGATGATTAATTTGATATATTATATATGTAAAACCGATAAGAAATACAAAAGTTATTAAATTTTAAAATACATTTACAATTCAATAGCTAATTGAAGGAAACAAATCAAAAGTCAGGGATATATTAGTCACTTAGTGTCTCACTATGTAAAATTACAAAGAAATAAAGGGTTATATTAGTAAAAGTGATATTAAAATACCTAAGTTAGCTAAATAATATTTATGGAATGTCCGAACCTAGACTATTAATCCCCCTATATATTAATTCATAACGCGCTGAGCCTACGTGGCTGCTTCTGGTGTGCTTCGAAATCCTTTGTGGCAAAATTACATGCTTCGTTATTAGGCTTGGGTAAATTTTAATTTAATTCCAAACCAAAAATAATTAGTTTCGGATTACCATAAATATGTTAATTATTTGTGGTCATGTTACATGTATTAATTGTATTTTAATATCATTACTTATTATAACTATTGAATTGTATATATATTTTAAAAGTTAATAACTTTTGTACTTTTTATCAGTTTTACATATGTAATATATCAAATTAATCTTCTTTTGATGAGCTTCGATTTAACATCCATATTGTATGTATAAAAAAAACAATTTAAATTTATCTTTATAACAATAATAAAATTATTTTTAATATTAATTAGAAAATAAAATTATTTATCAACTAATATATTTATATTTCAAGTAGTTATATGATATAAGTTATAAAAACTAATATAATATAACACATGTAAGTCATAAGTAACACATATCATTCTAAAATTTATAGTAATATATTTTTTTTGTAAAAAAGTAAACTAAATTTAATATAGTCTTCTCATTAATTTTAAAATTTAAGAGTAATTTTTTAACAAGCACCCGTGTTATACACGGGTGTTGTACTAGTTATTAATATATCAATATTTTGTCCAAACCTAATTACGAAGCATGATTCTTCGCCAAGTAGGATTCCAAAGCACCAGAAACAGCCACGTATGTTCAGCGCATTCGGGAATAATATATAAGGAGGATATATTTTTGGTATGGAAATTGTGCAATGATCGAATTTTTTTTTTATTGATTTTTTTTTTTGGTACAAAAGAGGGGGGCTAAAAGCCTAAGGTAGAGTTTGTCGGGGGTACGACACCCCCACAATGTCGTTGTCGAGCCAAGATCCCACACCTATATGAGGCGAAGTGAGTCGATGGAGGCCGAGAGATGCCGAGCTCGCTAAACTCGCTAAAAAATCTGCCGCAAAATTTGCTTCCCGATGCACATGATGGAGGCGAATAGACCAATCACGCATAAGTAAGTCCCGGATTGCCCTTACCATAGCCTCATGATGCCCAAACGACCCATTCGATTTTTGAACCATGGAGTGCACACACTGACTATCCACCTCCAAAAGGACTTGTCGAAAACCCAAATCCCAAGCCAACGAAAGCCTCTGAAAGAGCCCCCAGAGCTCCGCACCCGTAATAGTACATGCACCAATATTTAGGAGAAAACCCCCAAGCCATCGTCCCAAACCTAAAATACAGCAACAACAGCAACACACAACTAGTGAAGATTTATGTCCATTATTATGAAAATAACAACAAATAAATAAAACAAAATAGGTTTTGAAAATCAAAATCAACAAATATACGTTCCTTCATTACCGAAATTTTAACTGATAAAGTAATAAAATAGAAAATATATGTCCATTGATATGAAAAAAAAAAAACTTTTTTAGTGAAGATTTATGTCCATTATTATGAAAATAACAACAAATAAATAAAATATAGGTTTTGAAAATTAAATCAACAAATATACGTCCCTTCATTACCGAATTTTTAACTAATAAAGTAATAAAATAGAAAATATATGTCCATTGATATGGAAATATGGAGATCTTTTTTATTATATATCTATAATACAGCTAAGAAAAACTATTCAAAAAATTTGAAATAAATATTTCATTTTCCTGCTTTTTTAAAGTCATTTTCCCGCTTTTGTATTTCGTTTTCTACCATTTTCAGATTTTTTTTTTTGCTTTTTCCCGCTCATGCAATTTGTTGAAATAATTCATCCATGCAATTTTCTTGAAATCCACCCATGCATTTTGTTTAAATTTGATAGCGGATATTGTTAACTAAGATGATAAGATTTGGGTAAAAAATCAGTATTGTTAATTGATACGTGATATGGTAAACAATCAGATAATATTTTGGTAAAAAATCGGATATTGTTAATTGTTAAAGGATATTGTTATTTTTTAATTGTTAAACAAATTTTCAATTGATATTGTTAGTTGTTACTTGTTAAACAAATTTTCAATTCGAATTATTAATCATGGAAAATTAAATGAAATGAAATTGTTTACACCCAACCACAATATATACAATCACGACATACATTCAACCATTTGTCAAAATGTGATTTTTTTTTTCCAATTCACATAGATAAATTACAACTAATAAAAAACAACATAAAAAAAAAAAGATATCCAAGCTTCCTACAATGTTTTGTTCCATCTTCAAATCAAGTTTTGTTTATTCAACTTCAACTAAAAATTTATTCAACTTTGTTATTCTTTTCTAATTTTCGTATTTATCCGAAAATCTTTTTCATTTTTACCATTTTTTTAATTCATGTGATCAATTTTTAATAATTCATGATAAGATAAGATTTACAAATTCGATTTGTTTTACAAATCATGTCTGTACAAAAATAATGATTAAGATTTCTATAAAAAAATAATAATGAAGAATTACAAATTCGATTTCTTTTACAAATCATGTTTGGAAATAGAATCATAATTAAGGCAGATATAATTACAAATCGACTATACAATTAATAAATTTTCAATAATTTAGAATAAGATTTACAAATCCGAATCAAACAATTTTGAATAATATTAAACAATTTTGATAAGCCCAAACAAATTTGGTTATGACCGAATCAAAAAAATTTAAATAATATTAAATTAATCAATTACTATTAGACTAATTTTATTTGATTTTCACGTCTAAAATTTTCCAAAATACTATTTTATTTTATTTTTGTGGAAAATGGCATCTGGATGAAAAAAATCATATTCAAATTTAAAAAATTATTATTTTGAAAAAGATATTTTGTAAACTTTAATTCATAAAAATATGATCAATGATATCTTTGAATACAACGGAAAAAATAGTCAATGATATCATAAATTATTTTTTATTCTCGGACAGTTCAGATTAATTGATGATATTTTTTGTCAATATTTACTTAACTACAAAATAAAGTTTAGAAAGAATCTCATTTTATGTGGTTTTTTGGTACTTTTATTTGTACATATTTATTTTTCATCTCATATTCAAATACAAATTTAAATGCGGATCTTAAAATGTATCATGTTTATTAGAAATATATATATATATATATATATATATATATATATATTCAAAAAGTATGACGATTATATAATTAATTTTTTTCATATATCATATGTTGGATGCTATTAGTTTGGTTGGGGACACTCATTATATTCAAATAAATAATATATAATTTTTTTTATTTGGTATTTCTTTTTCTTACAATAATGAGATGCTAAACATATAAACTATGTTTAATATAAAGTCTTAGAAAAGGTTTCAAGTAAAAAGCTTGTCCGTGCATTGCACGGGATACACACTAGTTCTCCTAATGTGTATTTAAATTTAATTTTCTTCCTTTAGCTCGTAGGTAAAGGAAAGATATTAGATTCATTAGGAGATTTTATATATATTCTCTTTTCTTATTTTGATATTCTCTTACTATATACTAGTGAGAATCCCATGCGATGCACGGGGTTTTGTAATCTAAAATATTTTTGCAAAACTTGATTTTAACAATGTATTGGCCCGTTGATCCGTTTA
>CACSLK010012206.1:572003-583667 GCA_902706635.1 Striga hermonthica | reverse complement strand
AAAAAAAAAAAAAAAAACTTATGCTAGAATATATGCAAATACACAAAGAACATAAAAAACTCTAAATCCTAAAAAAGAAAAAAAATATTACTAAGTTAAAGTTAAAAAAAAAATTACTCATGATGAACCGTCGAATGGATCGAAGAAGAAATGATAGCCAGAAAAAGGACGTCGGAGTCGCAAAATGGCAAGAATGCTGAGAAGTCTAGAGTGCAGAAGTAATGAGGAGCGAAAGCGTTGAAATGAAAGCAAATGAAGTATTTATACTCGATCTAACATATTTGGACCCTTAAATCACCGATAAATTAAATTGCCTAGATCATGCACGAACATCAAGGACACGATATACGAGGCTACATAAATTTGCATCTATGCAAATGTTAGGTCTTCCAGAGGAATTTGACCGCCAATTTTACTGCTAAGCTCGGAGTTGCTTGAAAAGGGAGGGGGGGAGGGGGAGGGAACTAGATGATATAACCATATACGTAGACCGGAGTAATCCAAGTTCCTCGAGCTCGACCGACTTAAAAAAAAGAGCTTTTTGGAGAGGATCGCCAAGCTCAAATGATTGGACGGCCGCACTCTTGGACAACTATAGGATTGACGGCCTACAGGAGCGATGACTTTAGGCCACGAAAACTACCTTAACAACCTCAAGGTTAAATATAACTCGACCTCGACTATGCGGGGACGACTTGAGAAAAATACGGCCTAGACAGTAGAAAGCAAGGATAGGAAAGAATCTTAAGAGGATAAGATGAAATCTAAAGATGACTGGGAGATGATTAGGATATAGATAAGCACTAGTCTGAGCAGCAGAGCAGGCTGCCCGCAGAGCATTTCAGGCAGGTATTTTCCTATGAAAGAGACTGAGGTATCATCAAACCTAATCTTACATTCTACATACCTTACATTGCCCTGAGATTACAGAGCACCATCTTCTTCATGTCACTAACTTAGGTGTTGAGTTCCTAAAGGTACACGCATCGCGGTTCAGGCAGATCATAACTCTTCTCAACCAGTTCTACTTAGATCCAAATAGAGACCCATCGCATACCATATAAAATATAGTAAGAAAATATATAAACTAATAAAGAGAATATGTAAGAAATTTCCTGATAACTCTAGCTCTTCTAATAAAATATTCTTGCTTGTATTATTCTACAATATCATTCTCTTTCTTATAAGCTATACTTCCTAATACATACTGTGATATAATAAAATGAAAAATTATGATATGAATTTTCCTTTTCCCTTTATGCATTAGTTCCATGTTACCAATTTCAAACAACACAAATATTATACATAAATATTATTTCTGATTAATACTAAATTCAATTTTCTTATATATAGTTATATTTATATAGAGAGTTTGTTGGGATAAAAAATAGGATTAATTGCAATATAAATCTTTCCTTTTAGCGTTTTGCAATTTAATCCAAACATTTGCATAATTGCAATATAATCTCTACATTGTCTTACTTTTGCAAAAGGAACCTAAAATTCGTCGGACGTTAAAAAAATGCCAGCGTATCCGGCCAATTTTATCCACGTCATGTAACACCCCGCCTAGACTTACTAAAATCAGAGTAAATTTTTCGCGCTGAAAAAGGCAAGCTCTTATTTAATTTTCGAAAACTCATATATTTTTTTTTTTCGAAAATACTTTAACTTTAATATACGGGATGCTACTCAACTTTAATCTTAAATCTTTAATCTTTAATATCTTTAAACTACTAGGTATGCAACCGAGTATGATTCATTACTCTAAACATCTCAGGAGTTAAGCATGAATAGACTGAAATTCTAGATACTGAAATACTGTAGTACTGAAATACTAAGTGCGGAAGCAAATGCAAGCATGCATGAACAATGCATCATAACTCCAACATTTTCAAATATACATGATATATTTACTGAAAATATCCTCGCTATGACCACCACCACATCATCGGCTCACGCTCTACGCTCGACACCGTCACCTGAAAAATGGTTAGGGGGCGTGAGCATAAATAATCCACGTGCTCCATCGGAACCGACACTGAAATACACAGCTAATATAATAACATATCATGATGTCGACATATATGCAAGTACTTAATGGGTCGGCAGAAAACGATATGATGATGAACATTTTACTAACAAATTAGGCATTCATCCAATAAACACTTAAATCGACAACTATCTACAGCTGCTACTTAGCTGACTGCCTATAACCGTTGCTCAGCTGACTGTCTATAATTTCTGCTCGACTGGATAACTATAACTGGTGCTCAACTGACTGCTATAATGGGTGCTCGACTGGCCGACTATAATCGCTGCTGAACTGACTAACTATAACGCTTGCTCAACTGACTAACTATAATGACTGCTCAACTGACTAACTATAACTGCAACATCGCGAACTAAACATACATCTGATATGATAAGCACATCACAACCTAAGCATACATCTAATATGATAGAACACATCACAAACTAAGCATACATCTAATAAGATAGAACACATCACAAATGTGTATAAATAAGTATATTATCCATAACTGCTGCTTAACTACTAATTCTAATAGCTACTCAACTGACTGCTTAACAGGCGAGAAGGACACTAGGTCTTCACGCTCACAATAAGCAACTGTAGGACCTAATTTGTTGGTCGTTGCCGATACTAGAGCAAAACTAACTCTTATGCACTTCTATGGTTGGAGCTTAACTCACAACTGCACTAGAGTCCTTGATACTAATGGGGATTCAAAACACTTGGTTATGACGAAACCTATCCCTAGATCAATGCTCCCTTGGGGAAGAATTATTCTAAGATCGTCTGAAATTTGACTTAACTCAAGGTTGCTCTAGGGTTCTTAATTCACTTAACTCAAAGACTCACTAGAATTTTCATCTCATCTTAACTAGCGTTCGATTCACCTAGCTAGAACGGATCTACTTGCTAGGTAATTGTCTCTATTAGGACGGAATCTCACATACATACCTCAACCATGGTATTACGATTATAGAAGATGTAATACCCAGTACAGGGTCCCCACCTGATATGCTGAAATGCAAGATCTGAATGGTTTGCAGCTGTCGGAGGCCCGACTCCCCACGAGCTACAAAATATATAAGCACAAAATATATTTAAGTACTTATCTTAAACTGAAAACTCGAATTATATTATCTGAGCTGTCTAGGTTCGCTCACTTGGTTTTAAAATCATTTTAGGGATTTACGAGTTGATTTTGAAAATTTATTGTCTTTGAGGCATACTAGAGTTCTCTCAAATATTTCTAAGTCTGAAACTAAAATCAGACTTAAATCCAAAATATATCTGGATCTATAATCTATATGAAATCTTAACTATATTTGAAATCTTAATCCGACTGAATCTGAAATTTATTTGAGATTCTATCTGAAATATATCTCGAACCATCCGGACTGACCGGACCGGTTCGACTGAACTGGACCGACGGCTCACTCGGAGCCGGTCGATCATTCGCTTAACTATGTGTAGCTCGATTTGACCGTGGTCCGAGTTCAGCGTGGCAACTCGGGGCCGGCACGAACTCGACTGACACGGCTTGACCGATGCACGGTTTGGAACGATGCCACGGTCACTGACGCAGGGGCGTGCTTGGACCACGGCTAACAGAAACAGCGCATAAACTGTTGATCGGATGGACTCGGTGCACGGGCACGCACTCGGGGGTTTGACTCAGACTCGGTGCACGGGCACGCACTCGGTGATTCGGCTCCAACTGTCGGACGAGAGTCGAGCACGTGTGCGGAGCGACGATACGCATTAAAAATTAACGATACGATGAATAAAGATTATCCAGAAGGTACTAGGGTTCAGGCATTTAATAATCGGATCCAGAAAAATACCCAGTTATCGGAACCGGATAAAACTAGGGTTTCGATTCTCGAAAATAGTAACTCATTTAAGGCCGATAATTAATATATATTTTATGCGATTTATATTGATTTTAAAATCAACAACTACAGCTAAAATCATATCCGTCTAATTTTTCTAAAATACTACATTCCTCGGCTAAAGTCCCGATCGTATAACTAAGTCAAACGGTATTCAAAAATTATGAATTTCGAATCGTAGCATCTTCAATATACTAATAGACAGTGGTCAACACATCGAGCCAAATGGCAACTCTTAATCTAGTCAACTCACAATTGCTACGACCGGTAAACGCATTTGACCGGCTCGTTTACCTACCAAACGAACCCCAAATCTTATAAAAATCGCATTTAAGCCTCAAGACAATTTATTATGATTTATCAAATTTAAATTATCATTTTATGACTTTTATTCAAGGGATCGAAAAATCGATCGTTCCAAGCTCGATAAATTCCGGTAAATTCAATAAACACTCAAATCCTCAAATATTCATTTTATAATTATCCATTCATCATAATAAAGCCATTGGAGAAAGATTCAAGCCAAAGTACCTAACCGGGCTCGAATCGGAGGTCGAAAAGACGAGAAAACCAAATAAAAATGATCGGTGAAGAGAAACTGGGTCGTTGATGCTCAAACGGGTCGAACCGGAGTAAATGTGAAGCGGGTTAACTCTGTTCGAGTTGACTGGGTCCGAATTAGGGGCGAGTCGGACGATATGGGCCGAGTCAACTCGGTGAGTCGCAGATCGCGAGTTGGGCACCGGGTTTGGTTCAGCTGGTCGCGGGTTAAGTCGGGTTCGCGTGTCAGGGTCAAGGAGGGTGCGAACTGGGGCTGAAAGAGGCTGAAACCAGCTCGGTTTTGGAGTAATTCGACCCGGTCAGGTGCAGCTCGACCGAGAATGGTTCAGGTCTCAACTAAGATGGCTCAGTCGCGGTCAGCTCGGTTCTGAGGCACGGGTCTTGCGTCTGGTGCAGCTGGGCCACGAAAATGGCTCGTCGGTCACGAATCTTGGTAGCTCTGTGAAGGACGTGAGCAGGGTCGTGTGGGTTTGCTGGAACCGGCGCCGGGCGTGACTCGTACGGATGGAGCTTGGCCTTGGCGCGAGGATGGTCGACAGGAGCTGCTGGGACCGCGAGAAAGAGGGTGGACTCGAGCAGGCGAGTTTGGCAGCACGGACGGGGGCTCGGCTCACGGTGGGGCTGAGCTCGGGGTGGCGTGAAGGTGGCGCGATGGAGGACTCGCGGTTACCGGTGTCGGCTCGCCGAAAAAACGGCCGGATTTGAAGGGGTGGTGGTGGAGAGTGATGGTGGCTAGGGTTTATGGGTGTTGGAAGATGAAGTATATGTATGTATAGTGGAGAGAAAAATTAGGGTTTGTGTTGAATTTGGGCCCAACATTGGGCTTTAGGATTTCTCTACTTGGGCTTAAGAATCGAGCTAGTAAATTTATTCGACTAAGGCTCGATTAAATCGAATATCGACTAGAGAATTAAATGCTCGGAACTTAGACTAAATTAATTTAATCGATCCAAAATAATAAATTAATTGGGCCTAATTAACTGAAATGAAATGGGCCGGCTAAAATAATTGGACTCGCTCGAAATCCATTGGGCTCGAAAAATTAAATTATTCGGCTTCGATTCGTTTTAATAAAATTTCGGTTAAATCCAAGGCTCGGTTTTAAGAATATGACCGATACTTGGGCTAGATAAATCCGACTTTAATAATTAAAATCGAATAAGTTCTCCATGGCTTAGACTTTAATGCTAATTGTTAAATTTAATGAATTAATAATAATAAATGCATCAAATTAGGAAATTTGATATTTATAGAAATAAAGTCGAGCTCTATAAATAGTACATAAAAATTCTGGGCGTTACAATCCATCCTCCTCAAAACATTTCCATCCTCAGAAATGCTAAACTAAATACAAGTCAAAACTCAAAACTATTATTCTTAGCTTTAAATTCGGTCTTCCTCCTACGAGTGATCTTGGTTATGCCACGAAAATTTTGATTTCAAGCCACCAGGAATATTCGGACTAATGACTCTTATTTCAAGCCTCCATAGTTTACCCGGCCTTATGGTTATTATACACCATTAGCCCAAGTTACGGGACTAGTTTGCCATGGCAGTTCGCCAAAATTCGCTATGTGCCTCTGGAAAGTCCTAGGGCAGAACTTTAGAAATTATAACTTGGGAACTTCGGAGGAAGCCCATCTTTCCCTCTTAGCAGCATCGCCTTGGCTATGGCGACGCTTTTAGTCTTAGGGAGAATTGAACTGTAATTTTTTACTATGACGATCTACCTTGTCAGGCTGATCGAGTTTCACCCGATTAGACAAGATTTACCATACACTTCGTCAGGCTGATCGAGCGCTGCACGATTAGACGAAAGTGTTAACCATATCAGGCTGATCGGGTTTACCCGATTAGATAGGGTCCATTATGTGCTTCGTCAGGCCGATCGGGCTTTCCCCGATTAGACAAGCACGTCTACCTTGTCAGGCTTATCGGGTCTGGCCAGATTAGACAAGGATACGTTTCGTTAGGCTGATTGGATTAGCCGATTAGACGAACACGTTTGCCTTGTCAGGCTGATTAAGCTCATCCGATTAGACAAGGTCTATTGCATGCTTCGTCAGGCTGATCGGGTTTACCCGATTAGACGAGCATGTCTACCTTGTCAGGCTGATCGGGCTAGCCGGATTAGACAAGGTATGTTGTACGCTTCGTCAGACTGATCGGTTTTAGCCGATTAGACGAACACGCTTGCCTTGTCAGGCTGATCGGATTCGTCCGATTAGATAAGGTTTGTTGTATGCTTCGTCAGGATGATCGGGTTTACCCGATCAGATGAGCATGTCTACCTTGTCAGGCTGATCGGGCTGACCCGATTAGACAAGGTCTGTTGTACGTTTCGTCAGGCTGATCGGCTTAGCCGATTAGACGAATATGTTTGCCTTGTCAGGCTGATCGGATTCATCTGATTAGACAAGGTCTGTTGCACTCACGCCAGGCTGACCAGGGTAAGCTGGTTAGGCGGAGATCTCTACCAGGTGATATATAACTGGTAGTACCTACTTGCAGGTCATTGCTCACTCCCGAACACTTGGTCGTGTATCGTGTGCACATTCGGATGGAATTCGTTGGGATTCCATTGCTCACTCCCGAACACTTGGCCAGGTGTGCACATTCAGATGGAATTCACTGGGATTCCATTGCTCACTCCCGAACACTTGGCCGGGTGTGCACATTCGAATGGAATTCACTGGGATTCTATTGCTCACTTCCGAACACTTGGCCGGGTGTGCACATTCGGATGGAATTCACTGGGATTCCATTGCTCACTCTCGAACACTTGGTCGGGTGTACACATTCAGATGGAATTCACTGGGACTCCATCAGAATCTGGGATTTATAGACACTTGGCTAATAAATCAAGTGTATACTCTGATGGAATACGCTGGGACTCCATCAGAACTGAGGGGTATAAGGACACTTGTCCTCTACCCGGTTCTATATCGTAACTTTCGGCACATGACTACGCAATACTTTGCACTCGACACGTCGCAATGCGGCACACCAACAACCCGGGGCCCTCGGGCGTGGCATACTAGCATGCAGTACCTGCGTGCGGTGTACCCTCGACTGGGAGCCAGTTTCTTCTAGCGATCATAAATCATATCGTATGGATAACTATGTTTGTCCCGGTCTAGTTTCAAGCCTCCATGGTATACCCGACTTAGTGACTCTTATTTCAAGCCGCCGTGGTCACCCGGAATACTGACTATTATACACTGGAAAACCGGTACTACATAAACTCAACTGAAATTAGTTCGAGACTGCATCATTTTTTCTTATCTCGAAACTTATGTTCAATCCTAGGCTAGAATACTCGGGTCTCTTCCCAATTGTCAATCGGTCCACTCTTGACCGCGAAACCTTCTATCTTAAATACTATCTCGGTACGTTGGCGAATTGCACTTGTGTTCATACAAGATCGTACGGTGTCTACGCCAAAAGTCATTTGTTAACTATTTCGGTAACGAATTGTTCTCCATAGTGCAATCTTCATCCAAAACGCAGGCTCTCAGGTGTTATGCTCATTTACAACTCTCGTACGCTCGAGGGTTGGTTCTTCTTCTGCTTCTGGCTCTTCTCGGACCTTCTGGCGACTGTCTATCCTTGGGGTATTCCTGTACTATTGTATCGCCCTGGGTGGTGACGTTCGCATGTGGCGCAAGCTGGTGGAACCGGCTGTAGTGGCAGGGGTATTTGTGATTGGGTCTCTCTCTCCTCCGTCTATCTTTTCTCTGTACGAATCCCACCAGAGATCGACATACGCACAAATAATTTGGCTAACTATGGGACTATCGGTAATCTAGTACTCGTGTGCACCTTTTGGGAATCCCCTTCCACAGAAATCCAGGCTGGGCATCGCCCACTCATCTGGACGCTAGACTTAGGCTGGGCATCGCCCACTCATCTAAGTCATAACTGACATCTGACATTCTCGCAATCCAGGTTAGGCATCTCCCACTCATCTGGACGCTAGACTTAGACTGGGCATCGCCCACTCACCCAAGTCATAACTGACATAAGAAATATTGACCAAGACGGGATTACTCATCCGTCTCGATCCTTCAATCTACTTACACAAATACCTCAACAATATAAGCGTTTAAAGATACACAATAACTAACTCTGCTGAAATTCCGACTTTAACAGTATAGCCGATTAATAAATAGCTACACTATACTTTAACAATTTATCGAATTCCGAAAACACCTAGCTTGGCTAGAGTTCCGGTTGCACTAAAATCTTTTAAATTCTGGCTAAAGTTTTGACTAGAATTCTTAATTCTTAATCGAAGGATAGATCGTACGCCCCTGAAATAATCTGACTATAATTAAATATGCATTCGCAATTAATAAAAGTTGTACAGGTAACGTACCTCGGAGTCGGCGTGGCGTGAGCGTGGTAAGGTCATATCTCACTAAAATTTCAGCATACAGAACCACTAAGTGGCTTTGATACCAACTGTAACACCCCGCCTAGACTTACTAAAATCAGAGGAAATTTTTCGCGCTGAAAAAGGCAAGTTCTTATTTAATTTTCGAAAACTCATAGATTTTTTTTTTCGAAAATACTTTAACTTTAATATACGGGATGCTACTCAACTTTAATCTTAAATCTTTAATCTTTAATATCTTTAAACTACTAGGCATGCAACCGAGTATGATTCAGTACTCTAAACATCTCAGGAGTTAAGCATGCATAGACTGAAATTCTAGATACTGAAATACTATAGTACTGAAATACTAAGTGCGGAAGCAAATGCAAGCATGCAAGAACAATGCATCATAACTCCAACATTTTCAAATATACATGATATGTTTACTGAAAATATCCTCTCTATGACCACCACCACATCATCGGCTCACGCTCTACACTCGACACCGTCACCTGAAAAATGGTTACTGGGGGGCGTGAGCATAAATAATCCACGTGCTCCGCCGGAACCGTCACTGAAATATACAACTAATATAATAACATATCATGACATCGACATATATGCAAGTACTTAATGGGTCGGCAGAAAACGATATGATGATGAACATTTTACTAACAAATTAGGCATTCATCCAATAAACACTTAAATCGGCAACTATCTACAACTGCTACTTAGCTGACTGCCTATAACTGTTGCTCAGCTGACTGTCTATAATTTCTGCTCGACTGGATAACTATAACTGGTGCTCAACTGACTGCTATAATGGGTGCTCGACTGGCCGACTATAATCGCTGCTCAACTGACTAATTATAACGACTGCTCAACTGACTAACTATAATGATTGCTCAACTGACTAACTATAACTGCAACATCGCGAACTAAACATACATCTGATATGATAAGCACATCACAACCTAAGCATACATCTAATATGATAGAAAACATCACAAACTAAGCATACATCTAATATGATAGAACACATCACAAATGCGTATAAATAAGTATATTGTCCATAACTGCTGCACAACTACTAATTCTAATAGCTGCTCAAGTGACTGCTTAACAAGCGAGAAGGACACTGGGTCTTCACGCTCACAATAAGCAACTGTAGGACCTAATCTGTAGGTCGTTGCCCATACTAGAGCAAAACTAACTCTTATGCACTTCTAAGGTTGGAGCTTAACTCACAACTGCACTAGAGTCCTTGATACTAATGGTGATTCAAAACACTTGGTTATGACAAAACCTATCTCTAGATCAATGCTCCCTTAGGGAAGAATTATTCTAAGATCGTCTGAAATTAAACTTAACTCAAGGTTGCTCTAGGGTTCTTAATTCACTTAACTCAAAGACTCACTAGAATTCTCTTCTCATCTTAACTAGCATTCTGTTCACCTAGCTAGAATGGATCTACTTGCTAGGTAATTGCCCCTATCAGGCGGAATCTCACATACATACCTCAACCATGGTATTGAGATTATAGAAGATGTAATACCAGTACAGGGTCTCCACCTGATATGCTGAAATGCAAGATCTGAATGGTTTGCAGCTGTTGGAGGCTCGACTCTCCACGAGCTACAAAATATATAAGCACAAAATATATTCTAAGTACTTATCTTAAACTGAAAACTTGAATTATATTATCTGAGTTGTCTAGGTTCGCTCACTTGGTTTTAAAATCATTTTAGGGATTTACGAGCTGATTTTGAAAATTTATTGTCTTTGAGGCATACTAGAGTTCTCTGAAATATTTCTAAGTCTGAAACTAAAATCAGACTTAAATCCAAAATATATCTGGATCTAAAATCTATCTGAAATCTTAACTATATCTGAAATCTTAATCCGACTGAATCTGAAATTTATCTGAGATTCTATCTGAAATATATCTCGAACCGTCCGGAATGACCGGACCGGTTCGACTGAACTAGACCGACGGCTCACTCGGAGTCGGACGATCATTCGCTTAACTATGTACAGCTCAGTTTGACCGTGGTCCGGGTTCGGCGTGGCAACTCGGGGCCGGCACGAACTCGACTGACACGACTTGACTGATGCACGGTTTGGAACGATTCTACGGTCACTGACGCAGGGGCGTGCTTGGACCACAGCTAACGAAAACAGCGCGTAAACGGTTGATCGGATGGACTCGGTGCACGGGCACGCACTCGGCGATTCAGCTCCAATGGTCGGACGAGAGTCGAGCACGTGTGCGGGGCGACGATACGCATTACGAATTAACGATACGACGACTAAAGATTATCCAGATGGTACTAGGGTTCAGGCATTTAATAATCAGATTTGGAAAACTACCCGATTATGGGAACCAGATAAAACTAGGGTTTCGATTATCGAAAATCCTAACTCATTTAAGGCCGATAATTAATATATATTTTATGCAATTTATATTGATTTTAAAAATCAACAACTGCAGTTAAAATCAGATCCGTCTAATTTTTCTAAAATACTGCATTCCTCGGCTAAAGTCCTGATCGTATAACTAAGTCAAACGGTATCCAAAATTTATGAATTTCGAATCGTAACATCTACAATATACTAATAGTCAATGGTCAACACATCGAGCCAAATGGAAACTCCTAATCTAGTCAACTCACAATTGCTACGACCGGTCAACGCATTTGACCCGCTCGTTTACCTACCAAACGAACCCCAAATCTTATAAAAATCGCACTTAAGCCTCAAGACAATTTATTATGATTTATCAAATTTAAATTATCATTTTA
>CACSLK010012206.1:388608-407111 GCA_902706635.1 Striga hermonthica | reverse complement strand
GACGACTTCACTCGACCGATTTAACATGAAATAACATGAAATGACTTGACATGATCAAATCTACTGAAAATACTCAAAATCATGAATTTTTGCATAATGAGCTAAAATGGCTGGTGGCATGCGCACCGTGCGCTGCCTACGGCGTTAAGCCGATCCTCGACCAAACCTTATTTTCTTTCGGCAACTAACGCACAACTAAACATGAAATAGTATTTACTGGACAAATAAACATGAAATGCTCGAAGGATCACTGAATAACATGACCATATACACGGACGACTCATGGCATGCGCTACGTGCGCATCCACGTCCTTCTAGCCATCTCAACGACTAAACATGGAAATTCTTCGACCAATATGAACTAACTGAACATGATATAGCATAAAATGACTGAGTACATGAAGATTGTTAGAGAGTTTCTGACAAAACACGAACATGCTCGACGTGATCTACTCGCACGGCCGAGAGTAACTTTAAGGCTAGTTCACGAGCTTGACCGAACAATTAAAACTGAATAAATCTTACTAACTTAAAGAGAAGATCAATATATAAATTACTTTGACGAACGCTCGGCCAAAAATACAACTATAGGTGGCTTGGACGATGCACTACCGTGCGCGTGCGGTAGTTCTCATCCGACGCTTGCGGCTAAGCTTCTCGCGTGCGGTGCCTCTTGCTAGGGGAAACTCTCACCTCTCTCTCTATACTTAGCACATATATACTAAGGTGTGTAGGAGCAAAATTCTCCCCAACATATACTATATATATGGCCGAAAATGAAGTGAAGAGGTGGGGAAAATAATTTGTCCAATAATCTTACTCCACTTGCTAAACATGAGAGCTTAGTCATACAATCAAGAGGTTAGTCATCACTAATTGCCTTAAGAAATGACACCTCATGCTTAAGCAAAAATTCCTCCTCAACTCCCACTCATAAAATGCTCACGACATTTGATGGGAATTTTGCACAATTTCATCAAATGCTACGGCATTTGATTATTTGAACAAGATAAATTCTTAGTTAATCACAATCAATGTGATTAATTAATTAATTAAGCATGATACTTAATTACCAAAATTATTCCGAACGTAAACGTGACTTCGAAAATAATTTCGGATAATCTCAACTGAAATAATTAATTCCGAACTCATTATTTAAATAATCGAATCAGAATTAAATCTGGAAACTTATTCGGTTACTGAAATAATTAACCGAATAATTTATCGACTAATAGTCGAACTTTGAATATAACTAGCTGATTAACTTGAACTTGAACATGAACATGATTATTCATTAACAAAGGCTAGCTTAACATTAAAAGCTAGTATTTTCTTTTATTAATAAAACTCGGGGTGTTACAACGGTTTCAAGAGTTATGAGGTGAATTAATGGTGAGTTAAACCTGAAACGTTTTGCAATTAAAACCAAGCCATGAATGGATGTTAATGGCTTGGTGGTTACAAGCCATTAATGGTTGTTAATGGCTTGGTGGTTACAAGTTTTGAATAGTCATCAAACCAGCCATGAATGGCCTTTAGTGGCTTAGTGGTTACAAAATGAAGAGTCATCCCCCACCTAGGTGGAAGTCCTATAAATAGGACATTGTAGAGATAGAGTGAAGACACGAAAATTCTCATCTGCATTCTCAACTCTCTCATCTCTCATAGCCTCACGCATACATAGTGCTCAGTTCTCGTCTCTATTCCTGTTCGTTGGAACTCTGAAGACTGGTGTGATACAGTTTTCGAGTGTACAGCCGTTGTATTTATGGGGACATTACACACAGACCTGTCAGCACTATACGGGGCGTATTTGTCTTTCAAAAAGATTTCAATCGCCTCGGCTTTAATCTGTCTGCATTCGAGTTGTATTTTACATTTATTGTTTAGTTCATAACTGAACTCTTCAGTCAGTTCATAGGTTCCCGTTGTAATCAAAACACAAATTGTGTAACAATCGCAAGACAAATATCCGACATCTACTGAACTGATGGCATCCACTGCCATCCCCGCTGTTCATCATCCCCAACCTTCTGTTCATGTTCCCACTGCTGAGAAGCCTGAAAAATTCAACGAGCTTGATTTCAAAAGGTGGCAACAGAAGATGCACTTCTACCAAACCACTTTGGGTTTTGTGTTGTACCTGAAAGACGACCCTCTTGTCGTGGCTGAAAATGAATCAAATGTTGAGCTACGAGCAACATACGATGCTTGGGGGCAAGGTGATTACCTTTGCCGAAACTATGTTCTCAACGGACTGAGTAATGAGTTGTACAATGTGTACAGCTCGGTTGGTTCTGCCAAGGAGCTTTGGGCTGTCTTGGAGAAAAAATACAAGACTGAGGATGCCGGGGTGAAGAAATTCGTCGTCGGCAAGTTTCTTGAATTCAAGATGGTGACATTAAGACCGTCGTATCTCAAGTGCAAGAGTTCCAACTCATCTTGCATGACATTCATGCTGAAGGAATGTCACTGAGCGAGTCATTCCAAGTTGCGGCTGTGATCGAGAAACTGTCGTCGGGTTGGAAAGACTTCAAGAACCTCAAGCATAAGAGGAAGGAGATGAGTCTTGAAGACCTGGTTGTTCGTCTTCGTATTGAAGAGGACAATCGGAAGTCTTTAGGGAAGGCCCCAATGATATGTTGACTGGCCATGTCTAAATTGGTATATTTTTGTAATTGGGTCCTATATTGCACTATTTTCTTAATTTATGAATGGTTGTATAACTTTATTCTACTGTATTGCAAAAGTGTTTAAGGGTGTAGTGAACTCATTAAAATGCCTGCTATTAAGATCTCTATTAATGTATTGTCCACCAAAACAACTCCAGAGAAGCCCATGATTAAACCTAAGAGCATCTTCAATGCTCTCATGATTAAACCTAAGAGCATCTTCAATGCTCTCATGATTAAACCTAAGAGCATCTTCAATGTTCAATGTTGTAGTGGTAAATTACACTCCACATCAACACATTTTTTAATATCACAAATTTTTATCATCCAATGTACAATGTGATCACAAATGTTGTGATGATGTGGACATAATTAATGTCTACAATGTACAGAAGAATGTGGTTCATCCACATTCTACTCCACAGTCTAGTTAGCCAATAAGGAGAAGAGAGATAATTATTATTACCATTTTCAAACTATTTAATTATTTATTTAATTTTATTAATTCATATTAAAATTTTATTATTTGGCAAATAGATAATATTGCAATTAGACAACATTGTGCATTGAAGATGATTTTTTAATTTAATAGTTATGAATTCAACATTTGTCCTATACGTTCACAATCCATTTTAATTTTTTGACATTTGTAAAAAAAAAATTCTACAACAATATTTAGAGATGCTCTAACATATAATAATCCACACATACGATCGCCTATAATGATGTGGGAGAACCTTTATTGTTTTATTTTACTTTTTTTCCTACAATCAGCATATTAAAAAACGTCATCACAGATTGGAGAACCTCTATTGTTGAGTACGTAAACATGCATTTCAAATTTTGTTTCACAAGTTAGAACTTTATTTTTTGTTTTTTTCTAAATTTAATTTTTTCAACATATTTAAAAATTTAAAAATAATTTTGAGACCTGTTTTAAGACTTTAATATTACTATAAAATTATAATAAGTAATTAAAAGTCTAGAAATATGAAATGAAGTTTATAATGCATGTTTACTTTTGCTGTTAAAACAGTGGCTGTCACGGGCGGATCTACATATAGACCAGCCTAAGCAATTGCATAAGCTAGATTTTTGGTGCTAAGTACACAATTTATATAGTTACCATGTGTTCATTAAAAATTTATATTTAATATTTGTAAAAATACAAATACAAATTTTTATTTAAAAATTATAAATAATTCTTACAAAATAACATTAGTTTTTATTTTAAAATAATACAACTCACCTGTCAAGTTCGATTGCCTTGTATTACAATATTTTAGTACTTATGCCATATAATAGACTTGACAAATAAATTTATTTATTTTTAATTGTAAATAATAAATATTTAAATTTTACTAATAGAGACCAAATAAATATAATTATTTAAGTTTATATATACGATATGAATGTCAAATTAAAGATCGTCAAAATATGACTAATTTAATTTATCATACATAAAAAAACGATAACAAATATAAATGTTATTATAACTTTTAAAATATGTTTCCAATTTAAGTTAGCCAGGTGTTCGAACTTGAAAGTTCTGGATAAATGTTCATATTTATATGGATTAATGCTTAGAAATTAACATATAGAATTACAAAGTGTAGGTAGTTGATAATAAAAATCTCTAATAAGAGGATAATCCATAAGGAAATTTTTATAACATAACAAAAACAAAAAGGGTTAATTGCCAAAAAAATTACGACCTTTCGCTAAATTACAAATTAATCCAACTTTTTCAATTTTGCAAATAAATCTCAACATTTATTAATTATTGCAATTTTGTCTCAAAATTGAATTCCGGCCATCCGCCGCCACCAGCCGCCGCCTGTCTCCGGCCAACCTTGCCAGAATTGAAAATTTTTTACGTCATCGTGTAGCTCTCCTTCCAAGCAACAACATATCCGAAGTTCGTGTAAAAATTACGACAACAAGGGGTCCAATTTCTCGGTAAAAGCAAGTAGATCTACAAATTTTATCCATCGTTCTTTCGCAAATTTTCGGCGACTCGCTTTGACCCACACGAATCCAAAAGTACCGTTGAACTCCTCTCGCCGAGCCGCTTCTATTGACATTCACCATCGCCGGAAACAATGACTTTTTCCAGCGATGAGTTTTCCGGTCATCTATTGACTGAGAAATTGGACCCCTTATTGTCGTAATTTTTACACGAATTTCGGATATGTTGTTGCCCGAAAGGAGAGCTACACGATGACGTAAAAAAAAATCAATTCCGGCGAGGTTGGCCGGAGACGGGCGGCGGCCGGTGGCGTCGGATGGCCGGAATTCAATTTTGAGACAAAATTGCAATAATTAATTATAAAGGTTGAGATTTATTTGCAAAATCGAAAAAGTTGATATTATTTTGCAATTCAACGAAAGTTCATGATTTTTTTGGCAATTAACCCAAACAAAAATGATGACATTTAGGCTTTTCTTAAAATAATAAATTTTATTTCAAAATGGATTTTTTTATAACTTATTACAAAAAAAATAAAGGATAAGTGTTTATAAAATATTCTTGGTCTATTTATTAAAATAGTAAGAATGCGAATTCAAATAACCATACTTTATTCTCTATTTCATTTTTTAGCATCAAATCAAAGTCAATATGAACAAGGAACACCTCAAGACCAAATTGCTTCAACAATTATTTTAATTGTTAATATAAGTATTTTTTCAACAATTATTTTAATTATTAATATAAGTATTTTGTACAATATGATTAAAAAAATTCAACTATTTTTTTGCCCTGACTCGTGAAAAATCCTGGATCTAGCGCTGGTGGCTGTTACAAGAATGATACGATGATCAGTCAGAGATACATGAGTTTACTTTCTCACAAAAGGACATCGTACATGTAATGATTATTTATATAAAAGTTATTTTCTTATTTTTTCATTTAATTCTCCAAAATGCGAAAGCTAGTCCGTTGATTGAAAGAGTGCAGTGTACAACTTTCAATTATATGTGGAGTGGACAAGAACAATTATATGCGGAGTGGACAAGAAGAGGCAGATTTACACTTGGCCAGCCTACGCAACTGTCCAGACTGAATTTTTGCTGTTATTATATGTAGTTATAATTTTCAAATAAATATTTAGAAAGAAAAGACAAAATTTAAGAACTTGCGAGACATAATAAAAACAATTTTAAGTTTTTTTAATAGTCTATATAAAACGAAGCCTAATATTATCTCTATGTTCTCTTCTATAATTAAATTTATTGAATGAAAATCTATGATGAGACAATTGCTGATCAAAGAGGACAATGTAATTTGTTGCTTGTGCAGATACAACCCTTTGATTTTATATTTTGTCTTATTGTAATGACACAAATTTTACACTAACTAATGAGTTATGAGTAGAATTATAAAAGGATGATCAAGATATTGTCAATGTTATGGATTTGGTCAGGACAAGTAAGACCTTGATAGTTTATAAAAACTAGAAAAAATATATTTTTTTTTTCTGTTTAACTAGAGCTTATTTGGAAATGGTTAATATGATTAGTTGTGTGTGGAAATCTAAAATTTGTTAAAATAATATTTGAAAAGAATAATTAAAATTGATTGATGTAAAAGTAGGAGATATATTATTGGAAAATGATATGTAGTTAAAATTGTGTGAGTGGATTAATGGTGAATTAATGTAATGTGTAAGAATAGTTGAATGATATTATTTAGTTATATTAATAATATTGAGTGGGAGAGGAATAGGTTCTCTAATTAAATTAAATATTTCCTAATACTCTCATATATTAATCTAACATATGTTTGTGGCGGTCAAGCAAACTGATGCCATTTATTCAATTAGGGGCAGTTATTCAGAACTGCTGCTAAATGTTTGCAGCTAACATATGTATTATTTGTAGTGTGATGGAGTTGAATTTAAGTCGATTTAGATTTAGAATTGAGATATAATTTTTTTTTCTAATTTCTTTCTGGAAATTTGATAAACAATCACGATCGAAACAACACCAAAAAATGAGAGAAGAAGAATGTGAATGGAAAATTTTCTTGCACAAGGTAAATTCATATGTAATAAGCACGGTATAAAAAATTTCGAGCACTTTTTTATTTTATATTGTCCTGGCTGATAAAAATTTTTGCATCCGCCGCTATGGACAAGAATATAATCTTCAAATCACGCCCTCCCAAAATATAATATATAATAGCTAACTTATTATGGAGTGTGGTAAGATAATTGAATTTCACATTAATCGAAAATAATATTTATTAATAATATTTGTGTTTCTTGAAATAGGTTGCATGAAATTAATGTTTGAAGGGAAAACGATGATTTATATTTTATTTTTTTCATATTTTAGTTATTCTCTTATTATATGTTTAGAACTCATTATCTTCATTTATCTTGTATGAAAAAGAATGATATTGGAATATATAAATAGAAAAAGGAGCTAGAGATTTATTAGGAGATTGCTTGCATACTCGCTTTCTTTAGTACTGATATTCTCTTACTATATTTTATGGTATGTGTTTAATTGTCTTCCTTTACTTGTAGGAAAAGGAAAAACAATGATAATAAAAGGAAATGATTCATGTGAGTTTTAAGAGCTGAAAAAAGTGAGGATGATGAGAGCTTGAAAAATCGAGCAAGAAAGCAAATAAATTGAGCAAAAAGATATTTTCAAAAGTTGACAAGGAAAAAAGAAAGGATAGCTCCACAATAGAGAGAGAGAGAGAGAGAGAGAGAGAGGGAGGGTGAGAGAGAGAGACGATTATTTCTGAAAGATTTGGGAAAGATATTCATGCATGGTGACTTACAAAGCATGCAGATTCAGTTTCCAGTGTTGATTGAGAAGATCGAAAGGATTTGGAAACTCTAGACTTCTGATGAACATACATATCATTTATAGTTTTATATTTAATTTAGTTTCACGAGTTTTAGTTTTTGAATGAGCTATTCCATTATCCTTTTAGAGAGCTTAGAGTTTTTATCATTGAGAGCATGTCTATTTTTATTTAAATTTTATAGAGTGGTCGGATTTTAGCATGATGGTACATAGCTGGTAGTTCGAGTCTTTATTTGTTTTTTCACTTGGTGATTGAGACGAGAACCTTCATACTGCTTGGAGGGATCCATATGTGTAGCTTAAATCAACGTCGTGGCAAGAACGATAGTTAGGTAAATGGGGTACAAAGTAAGTTAGCTAGAGGGAGTCTATGCGAGTAATACCTATTTGTACTTGTTGGCAGCCAAACTCTTGCTTAATGAAAGAGTTATAAGAGAGAGTGAGACACTCTCAAAAGTTCATTTTTGATCATTAGCTTGCGCAAATTTACATGAACATACATTGTTTTTTATATAACCGCATATTTTGTACTCCCTCAAAATTTCAATCGACACCAGATTGAGTTTTTGTTTCCATTGCGAAGATCATGTGGCATGTGACTTGGCTACCATGAATCACGACGGTGGATCTATGTCCCAACCCCCACAGCTTAATGGGTTAAACTATTCCTATTAGAAATCGATAATGACCACCTTGTTGCATCCTTCGGGAAAAGGTGCGTGGGAAAGTTTTGAGAATGGGTGGAAATATCCGATGATGAAGAAGAGTCCTAGACAAAGGAGATATCAATGGACTGTCCGATGAAGTTCTCAAACCATGCGACACATGGACTGACATGGAAAAAATGCAAGAAGAGGCTAACTCTTGAGTCTTATATGCCATTCAATACATTCTAAATTTACTAGAGTAATTCATTAGTCAAGATCGACTAATTCTGTTAGAACATTGGTTTGGCATCATGTCCGACAAACCTAAGTGTTTTATAGAAGATTTCTTGTTAAGCAAGCAAAATAAATTAAAGGGAAGTTCTTCTATTTATTTACTTATGATTTGATTAAGTTTCTAATATTTATTATTAATAATATATGGTATATATTTATTGTAGTATGTATTATGGAATCCGAGTCTTTTAGGAGAAGGATTACATAATATATATCCTATATATTTACTTACCATGTGTGCCACATGCCATAATTAGTTCTCTTTTGCTTGTAGGACAAGGAATAGGTGGCAAGGACTATGAAAGGATGAGCTTTCCATACAAGAAGAGTTCTGGACGTTCATGAGAAGATCTAAGGAGGATTTGGAAAGATTCACCACAAGATCTTTGAAGATTTGGAAGATCGGCTATTTTTGGAAAGTCATGTTCTTACCAGATTCTTGGAATGCGTTTTTCCATTGGAAGCTCAATTCTGAAGATCTCCAAATCACATACATGATTTCTACATCAAGGAAACTTACCTTACATGGAGGATTTCGTCCAAATCAGAAAGGAATCAATTGAGAAGGAAATTAACTCCTAAAAGGTAAATGAAGAACTGTGAAGACTCCTTACCTTAAGGAGGTTGTATATAAGCCTACTCAAGCAATCAATTGAAGACAAGAAAGCTGCTGCAAATCAAGTTCATTTTTCATCAGCTTCAATTGAGTGTTTGAGAGTTTCTATTATTTTTATTTTATTCGGTCCAGTTTTTCAGCGTTCTTACATTGCTGAAGAACTGAACTCATTTTGTTTCTTTTCTTTTACAAACACTTTATTTTAGTGCTTAGGGATTAAGTACTGATCGAGTGTGTAAAGTCCACGGGACGTGGCCGGAGAAGTAGTTGATAGGATCGTGTGTAGTTGTGGCTAGACTAGAAGGGAGTTCGAGTCGTGTAAGTCCAAACTATACAAGTGTGAACAGTTTATCAATGAAAGAGCTCTGAGGGGAAGTGGGACGCTTCCCTGAAGAGTTTTAAAATCTTCGGTTTATTGCTTCCGCTATTTACGTTGTTTATCCACGTTCGTACTACATTTCGCGCACTCGGGAAATTATACGTTTCAATTGGCACCAGAGCAGTGTTCCTGTTCTAACTACGGGATAAAGATCTTTGGGACTGTGTCTCGGTCACAATGAGTCACAATTGGATGTCCGTTTCTCGCCCTCCATTTCTTGATGGTTCTAACTATGCATACTGGAAATCCATGATGGTGATCTTTCTTCGATCTCTTGGTAAAGGCACGTGGCAGGCCGTTGAATCTGGTTGGACGTTACCTCTCATGGAAAAAGTTCCTGCTGAATCTAAGGGAGGTGAGTCCTCGGATGGAAAGTCGTCAACTTCGGCTACAAAAGTTTTGGTTGAAAAGCCAAGGGATATTTGGACTGATGATGAAAGACTAGCAGAAGAAGCTAATTTTCGGGCTCTATATGCTATCATGTCTGCTGTAGATCCCACTCGTCACAAGATAATCATCCAGTGCACAACCGCTCAAGAAGCTTGGAGGATCTTGGAAAGACAATTTGAAGGTACAAACGCGGTGAAAACCTCAAAGCTCCAAAGAGTTTCTACTGAGCTTGATGAGATTCGCATGAGGGATGATGAAACTATTGACATGTACTATGCCCGTTTCTGCGATCTAGTAAACCAAAGCGCAATGCTTGGTAAACCGGTTCCAGAAGCAAGACAAGTGCAGAAGTTAATGAGAACTCTACCAGATAGATTTGGAATTAAGATCACAGCTTTGGAGAGTTTTCAGAGAATTCAAAAGCTGGGCATTGATGACCTTCTCGGTGAATTGCGTACCTTTGAAATCAACCATGGTTTTGACTCAATGAGAATAAGCAAAGGGAAAGGCTTAGCGTTGAAAGCCAAGGTTCGTACTGCAGTTGCTGAAGATGAAGAATCAGATGAAGAATCCTTTGATGCTGATGAGATCATGAAGGCCCTTACCTTTCTTACTAAAAATGCCTCAAAGCTGAAGAAATTACAGAAGATAAGGTTTCAAGGAAACAAGCCCTCTGAAGGTGGTAAAAACACGTTTCAGCAACTTGGTGAGCGAGGATCCAGCGTACAACAGTACAAGGTTCAGAACATCGACCAAGGAGTTGAAAAAGATCAGTGTCGGGAATGCAAAGGGTTCGGTCACTTTCAGAAAGAATGTCCAAACTTTAAAAGAAAGAACAATGTCTATAAGGCAACGTGGTCCGACTGCAGTGATGAGGAGAATGAAGAATCTGAGAAGACTGAAAATTCTCACTATTCTAATAACTCTGCTAAATTTCTTCTTAATGAATATAAATGCTTTACATCCTCTCTACATCTTACTGATGTTGAATCTGATGCAGGTTCTTACGCAAAGAACCTAAGCGATGCTGAATCTGAGGAGTTTTCTGATCCTACTGAGGAGAACCTAGAACTCCACAAGTATGCTATAGAGAAGTGCATGAAGGCTGCCCAAATCATCAAGAAGTACCAAGCCCAGACAGAGAAGATGAAGCGGTTGGAACATCGGTCTGCTGAACGTGAAAAAGAGATTACGTATCTTAAAGATGAACTCCAGAAGATGAGAGTGATGACCGTTGATCTAAATGAAAAGCTCATCAAATCTGATCTTCACATCGGGAAGAAAGACAAGGATCTCAATAGATGCCTTGCCAAGCTTGCATTGGTGGAACATGGAGACAAACTTAACAAACAGGCAAGTGATGAACAAAATTTTACCATTGAATCTTTGCGTAATGAGTTGTTTGCTGTGCAGAGTCGTGTAGGTGAAAGAGAAACTGAGATTGTTGTTCTTAAAGAAGAACTCGGTCGTGTGATGGAAGAACATGTGACTCTTCGAAGCCATTGTTCAACCTTGGAACAAAAGCTCAGCAAGAGTGAGGAGATTGTCAAGATGATCAATAAGCCAAAGTCCACTTTTTCTGAAGTTCAAAGGTTGAGTCATCAGATTGCGTGTTCATACCATAGTAAGAACTCCTCAAATCAGAAACTGAAAGGTAAAGTGGGTGAACCAAGCACGTCTCTGAGTAAGTCCTCTCTAACTTTTGTGAAAGAAGGTTCCAACTCTGATGGTAAAATTGATCAGGTTTTTGTGAAAGAACATCGTAAAAATTTTGTGAAAAATTTCATTCCTACTTGTCATTATTGTGGTGTTCTTGGTCATATTCGTCCTAGATGCTATAGAATGCTTAATGATTTACATGTAGGAAGAATAAATGACTGGAGCCCCGCTGGTGTTCCAATGAAAACACCAAAACTGAAGGTTGGCGTAAAGAACCACAAGCAACAGAAAATTTGGGTTCCTAAAAAGAATCATACTTGTCTTTCATCTCTGTTTGCTTCAAAATCTGCTTCTAATTGTGATTGGTATTTTGATAGTGGATGTTCTAGGCACATGACGGGTGTTAAATCAAATTTGATTGATGTTGTACCTGTGTCTAATGGTTCTGGTTCTGTCACTTTTGGTAATGGTGCTTGTAATAAAGTTGTGGGAATTGGATGTTTGAACATGCCTGGTCTTCCTAGAATTGATAATGTTTTGTTGGTTGAGAACCTGAATGTCAATTTGCTGAGTGTGAGTCAATTATGTGATCAAGGCTTTTTTGTGAGTTTCACCTTGAATGAATGTTTGGTTTCAGATAGGAATAATAATTGTGTTCTTACAGGGTCTAGATCGCATGATAATTTCTATTTGATTGATTATATGACATTTGACTCATGTGATACGAATTCTGGTATTGTTAGAGATTGTGATGCTGAGAGGGTTGTGAATGACGTTGATCAATGGAGTACGTCTGACGGAGGTTCTTACACCGATCAGAACCATGTGGCTGAAACTTGTTTTTCAGAAAAGGTGTGGATGAAGCACATTTTTCTTAAATTTGAAACTGAGGTACAAGCCATTGACCTGTTCTTTGACCATACCTGTGCGGTTAATGTTTCCAAATATTCTGTTCTACATTCTCTTAAGTGTACTAGCATGCGTTGCCACTTTACTAGAAATTTGGTTGATGATGGTTTAATTGCTCATAAATATGTTCCAGCACATAACCTTGATGCTCAAAGATTTATTTCTCTAAGGAAATCCTTAGGGATATGCATTCTCTGATTGCTTGCATGCCATTATATTATATTGTATTGTATTTTAGTATATATATTATATTTGCATTGCGTGTATGCATATAGGTTATTGCATTAGGCATGATTTGCATCTTGCATTTGATTCACCACTAGATCCTTAAATGATGTTCTAACTCCTCTAAAAGCTTGAGTGATGTTGACTGTCTAGGACTGATTGCGTGTTCTTACAACTCTTCGGAACGTACTTATTTTCTCTATTTTGTTTTGTTTGTCAAAAAGAGCTGCCTTCTCATAAATGATCTAGAGCGATAGCTAGCACATGGTTCGTTTCCCAATGCGGGATCGACTGTGAAAAGAGCGTCTGGGACAGAAAATGTTGAGAATGGCGAAAGCTAGTGACACCCATTGCACATTTTTGTGTAGTATTTTTACTTGGGGATATAAGGTGGTCACTATCATAAAAACCGTAGTGCAAAAAAAAAAAAAAAAAAACGTGGGATCCTTGCTTAAAATCGTTGTGCAAAGTAGTGGGGTTGACTTTCACTATGGCAGTGATTGTTACTAAGTGAAACGCACGATGAATAATACGACATGTGTTCTTGCAAAATAAAAAATTGAAGTTGTGGTTCGCACTACACTGTTTATATACATATATCCGCTTCTAGTATGTTTCTTGGTGTGTTTGTATCACAAAGTTGGTCCTTGATTGCTTTTCATCAATCTTAGTTAAGAGGATAAGGAAAAGATTTTATTGGTTCTAGTGAATTTGCATGCGATTTTATTTTATTTTTCATACTAGGCATATATTGCATAAGATTTCCTTCTTTGATTGAATTACTTGAGCATTAAAAATTTGTGCGGGAATTTATTTTTGGATGATGAAATCTTATTCTTCCTAATTTTGAATTAGTTGGACACATGTGTTAGTGTGTTAATGGGTTTGTGTGTTCAGTTTTGATGGGACGTTCTGACTGCACAGTATCCAACCTTTCCCTTGATTTTTTAAACCTTACCCATTACATCTTGACATTTTTCATTCATTTTGTCCTCACTATATATCTTCATTTTCAGAACCTAAGAACTCCATTTTCATTCTCTTTCTCTATGAATTATTCGTTTAACCATTTGTGTTCCTGCATCATTTTCTAATGTGCTTCTGAAACACTTTGGAGGATGGCAAAATCCTGGAGAGAGATGGACAGCATACCAGCGATTAGAGATCAGTTCAAGCAACGTCTTTTGTCTTCGGTCATCTATACTTTTTCTCACTTGATGTTCTTACTCAGGGGGAGATTTGCCTTTGGTATTTCATTCTAAAAAGGGGGAGAATATATGATGTTTCTGAAGATGTTTGGGATTATGTTCTAGTTGTTTGCTTCTGATTATTTGTGGTTGCTGTTTTTGACATGGTTCTACATGATGTAAGAACATGTATGTTTTGCTGTTTGATTGTTTTGTCTATTCTGACAGGGGGAGATGCATTGGTCACTCTATTTGACTTAGGTTCTGATATCTTGATGTGTTTTGATTGCTCTGATCATAGTCCTCATAGTTATTTTGATAGGAACTGTTCTGATGTTCTTACATTGCAGGTGTTTGAGTAGTTTACTTCCTGATGTTCGAACATAGATAATTGCTTTGCTGTTTTGAGTTTATTTTGTAGGTTATCTTCAAGAAACACGGTTTTCGAACTGAATGCCAAAGGGGGAGATTGTTAGAACATTGGTTTGGCATCATGTCCGACAAACCTAAGTGTTTTCTAGAAGATTTCTTGTTAAGCAAGCAAAATAAATTAAAGGGAAGTTTTTCTATTTATTTACTTATGATTTGATTAAGTTTCTAATATTTATTATTAATAATATATGGTATATATTTATTGTAGTATGTATTATGGAATCCTAATCTTTTAGGAGAAGGATTACATAATATATATCCTATATATTTACTTACCATGTATGCCACATGCCATAATTAGTTCTCTTTTGCTTGTAGGACAAGGAATAGGTGGCAAGGACTATGAGAGGATGAGCTTTCCATACAAGAAGAGTTCTGGACGTTCATGAGAAGATCTAAGGAGGATTTGGAAAGATTCACCACAAGATCTTTGAAGATTTGGAAGATCGGCTATTTTTGGAAAGTCATGTTCTTACCAGATTCTTGGAACACGTTTTTCCATTGGAAGCTCAATTCTGAAGATCTCCAAATCACATGCACGATTTCTACATCAAGGAAACTTACCTTACATGGAGGATTTCGTCCAAATCAGAAAGGAATCAATTGAGAAGGAAATTAACTCCTAAAAGGTAAATGAAAGAACTGTGAAGACTCCTTACCTTAAGGAGGTTGTATATAAGCCTACTCAAGCAATCAATTGAAGACAAGAAAGCTGCTGCAAATCAAGTTCATCATTCATCAGCTTCAATTGAGTATTTGAGAGTTTCTATTATTTTTATTTTATTCGGTCCAGTTTTTCAGCGTTCTTACATTGCTGAAGAACTGAACTCATTTTGTTTCTTTTCTTTTACAAACACTTTATTTTAGTGCTTAGGGATTAAGTATTGAGTTTTGCTCGAGGGATTCGAGTGTGTAAAGTCCACGGGACGTGGCCGGAGAAGTAGTTGATAGGATCGTGTGTAGTTGTGGCTAGACTAGAAGGGAGTTCGAGTCGTGTAAGTCCAAACTATACAAGTGTGAACGGTTTATCAATGAAAGAGCTATGAGGGGAAGTGGGACGCTTCCCTGAAGAGTTTTAAAATCTTCAGTTTATTGCTTCCGCTATTTACGTTGTTTATCCACGTTCGTACTACATTTCGCGCACTCGGGAAATTATACGTTTCAAATTCCAAAATTACACTACAATTGTTCACGATACTTAGTCCAGTTATATCTAGGTTGTGAACAATACTTTACATTTTACAGGACACCGATAATATGATCTTTTGTTCAACACTATTAAGTATAGTATCTACAATGTAAAATAATATAACAAAATACTTTTGACTAATGGATATATCATATATGAAAAACAGATAACAAATTAAAAAGTAATGGAGTTTTAAGGTATACATATACTCCAAGTTAAACAAGTATTTTACAATTTTGAAAGCCCAAATAGACTATCGTTTCGGAAAAGAAAAGAAGCCCAAATAGACATTAATAAAAGTCCAAATCTACATAAATTACTCAAAACCGCCAGAATTGGACATATAGGATTACGAAGCTGCAAAGTCGATGAACTGAAGATGTTTATTGTGCTTTTATCGTTATTTTCATGTGTTTTGTGTGCTTTATTATATAGTTCTAGGCTCGTTTTAGTGTCGATCGGTCCATTTTATCGTGTTTTGTGTATTTTTGTAATTGTATAGTGTTTTCGTACTTTTGCGTGTTTTCTCTTTTGTTTTGGTGTTGAATAGGTCCAATGTGTCGAGAACAAGGAGACGAGTCGTCTAACCCGAAAAATCCGACCAAGCCATACCGGGACGAAGAGAATTCAATGATGAGAATTTTAGTCCAAGTTTCGTGCGAATCGGAGTTGTGTGCGAAAAGTTAGAGAGAAATGAAGTCGCACGCGCCCGCACTACAGCCTTGCCCGCGAATTGCCGTTCGCGCCCGCGAAATGGCCCTAATCCGCGAGCTTTGCACTACCAGGCCGCGAGTCCTCCTTTCGCGCCCGCGAAATGCCCCTTGCCCGCGAGTTCCTTCAAGAGCGATGCTGCCAGCCTGCGAGTTTCATCCTCCGCGCCCGCGAAACGGACCTAACCTGTGAGTTCCCATTCTCAGCACCACTCGCGAGCTCGCCGAGGGAGCCACGAGGTAGAGAGTCCGCCTTCTTTTGCCCAGCACGCTCGCGCGCTCGCGGATACGCGCGCGAGCTCGAGAGTGCAGCACCCAGCGCCCAGCGCCCCTTCGCCCGTGCGTTCGCCTTCCCACGTGCTCGCAAAATTGATGGTGAGGACGAGAGTGTCGCGGCCCAGCGCACCCGTGTGCATCCTTGCCTGCGTGCTCGCGAAAATGGTGTAGAGCTCAGGAGTGTGTTATTAAATGTGCGTGTTTTTAGTGTGTGTTTTTGGTGTAGATATAAATAGACATCTTGCTTTGTATTTTGGGACATAACCCTCATTTTCCAACCTTTAAGTTGGGAAAATCCTCTCTATTTTCTTTTTTCCTTTTTTATATTTTGGTTTGGAGAATATGAATCTAGTTTTTCGGTGAATTTCCAGCGACATTGTTTCGAGTAAAGTTTCGAGCTTTTGACTCCGTTTCTCCTTCCAAGTGCGTGTAAGAGTGGGTACTTAGTCTTAAGCCTCATTACTTCGTATATCTTTGTTTGCTTTTGTGAAAACTAATATTGTGCTTGAGATGCTTGGAGGAAAAGATTGAATCTTTGGATCGTGAATGCTTGACTAAGTGTGATTAGGAGTTAAATGCTTGCTCGTTTTGTGCTAGAGTTTGGTTTAGCTACCTAGGGTTTTAGCTAGCATGGCAATGTTCGGTTATTTGTGAATGTTTGATCATAGAGACTCCGGCGAACCAAAATCTCTCTTTGCCCCTTGATTTCTCTCATCTTTTTTTGCGTGCTTTTTCTTGCCTTGCTAATTGCCTTCAATTGCCCTCATTTCGTAGATTAGTCTAGCTTTAAATCAATCCCCTTCAAGCGAGTAGCATGTTTAGGACCTCTTTGATTGTGTGATTTGGCGACTAGATAGTGAACGAAACTCCGAAGAGCCTTCCTTTGAGAACGACCCGAGTCCGGGTAACTCGGTTACCAATTGCCCAAAAATATTACAAACAGAAGATAATCAAAAGGAAACTAAGTTGATATATCGTACATGAAAAACAGATAACAACTAATTAGTAATTATGTTTTAAAATAGATTTATAAATTAAATTAACCAAGTAGTTTATAATTTTGAAAGTCCAAATAGACATGATAAAAGTCCAAATCAACATTTATTAATCCAATCTATCATAATTGGACACATAGAATTACGAAGCTCAAAAAGTCAATACATTTATTAAGAAACATTAAAAAATGATATATTATCTTGGAAAACTAGAGAGTAAATTCATTTGAAATTTTGATTGACATTAAAAACTTTTTAAAATTCAAGACTTTTTATAATTTTTGGATTCAAGTGGAAATCTTTAAAAAATCGCATGTTTGGAGATGAAATTTGATATGAGATGTTCTATTGTATTTTTTTCTTTAGAATTGCAATAAGTCATAAATATAACAGACAAATTCAAGTGATAAATAAATAAAATATCTCATAATTTTAAAATTATTTTGAAATAATAAATAAACATCTCTTGACTTTTTAATAACTTTTAAAATCTCAAAAGAATACACAAAAACTCTTTGAAACGTATGTTTTTCTCGGAGTGCGCTAAGTATAGTACGAACTCAAACAGGAATTGTAAAATACGGAAGCAATTAGACCGAAGATATAAAAACTCTTCAGGGAGGCATTCCACTTCCCCTCAGAGCTCTTTCATTGATAAATCGCATAAAGACATTGTTTGGACTTACAGACTTGAACTCCCTTCTAGTCTAGCCAACACTATTCACGATCCTATCAACTAATTCTTCGGCCACGTCCCGTGGACTTTATAACCACTTACTCCCTATATGTAAAAGAATGAATATAGTTTGAATGAAGTTATCAAAAATAAACCAAAACAGATTCAGTTCTTGAGTGCGTAAGAACCCTCGAACTGAACTGTGTACAAAACTGAGCAGAAAAATATATCAAGCTCGAATATTGCTCTAAAGACTATCAATCTTCTCAGCAGCCACAATGTGAGCTTCTTATAGGGCATTTAAACGACCTCCTTAGGTTAGAGTCTTCTTCAAGACATAGGTCTCCTTGTATGATTTCCTTCCATAAATGTAGCACAAGTTTGGTAAGTGAATCTCCTATTCTTTCTCCTTGATCTCCTTAT
>CACSLK010012206.1:366326-388449 GCA_902706635.1 Striga hermonthica | reverse complement strand
AAGCACCAGATGATAAAACCACATCAAGGGGTTAGTCCAATTATTCTAACAGAAATGATCACAGTTCTCCCCCACAGTACCTGCAACCATCTAAGTCACAACACAAACAAAAACAAACATCCATTTATCAATAAGTAGACAATCAACAAGAGTAGCAAAACGACAGCATCCATCATCAAATAAAATCACATGAAGTAGTAGCAAGCAGCACATCACAAAAGCAAACAAAATACGAGGTTCTTTAATACATAAAGACCTCCCTAAAACCCTCCAAAACACTCAAAAGAAAACAAGCTAATTACGCCCCAGCTTCATACTTCTCAATGGCCTCGTCAGTTAAATCTCCCCCAGAATCAGAGTCCTCATCATCATCAGCAGCAATCCCCTTCTTCCTTGAGGCTTTCTCCCCCTTTTTCAAACTACGAGATGCCGAAGGGCCTGTCCCCGAGTTCTTGCGCTGCTTTTCTTTTACTGCTTGAAGAACCTGACGCAGGTATGATTGTTGAGCAGCAACCTTCTTGGCCATATCGTCCCACTCAGCCAACTACTGGACGACAAACTCATCCCACTTGGTGGGAACCACAGAAGGGGTCAAGTCTTGCTTGGGAGCAAATTTTTCACTTAAGGTACGGTTGCTCACAACCAGATCCTTACCAGGAGGCTTAAGAGAGTCATTGTATCAGGGGTTCAAAGAAAAATTCTAAGCAGCAAGAAACGACCAGATCAAACAGGGAAAAGGCAAAGAACGACGAGACTCAATATTAGAGATGAACGGCTGAAGAATCTCAATCACAACCTCCCCAAAGCTAAAAGGCTGACTCACCATCACCCAATAAATGAACTTACTTTGCAACTCAGTGAGCAAGGTCTTATTGGACGTGGGGTCCAATTCCCTGCGCCCACCTTATGGAGCAGATTATCAACAAGGCACAGAGAGTTAACAGGGAGGTTTGAACCAGGCCAGGTATCAAGTTGATTGGTAGTAAGGACTTGGGTCACAATGTCAAGGTCCACATCAGGCAAGGGTGGAAAATCAAAGGGTATACCCAGGTGAGCATTGATCAAAGCAGGCGAAAAATCTATAATACGATTACGCAAAAAGAGTTTGTGAAAACGAGGACTACCAGATTCAAAAACAGCAGGGGTGAGATTGGTATAAAACTCACGAACAACTTGATCATAGAAAGAACCAATATCCACAACAAATTTGATAGACCAACAGACTTGATGAGAGGAAGGACATCAAGTTCAAAAAATTTTTCATCCTTAAGAGGATGCTCAGACCAAAACCCATAAGACTGAAAATGCTCAAACCTTTCATGAGAAGCCTCAGTATAGAACTGATTAGTGAAGGCATTTTCGAGGTCATAGGCGTCATTCTCTGGTTCCGGTGGTGCAAGATTCTCATCAATTGGATCTTTGCCTTTGTGGCGAGTGGAAGGGCGCACCAGAGCCCTAGGTGGAGGAGTTGGTTGGTCGGAGTGAAACTCAACAAGGGTCGCCACAGTATCGTCCTTCTCACCCTCGGTGGTTGTCGTCTTGGTGACTGAATTAGTTGTGGAAGTCGGGACTGCAGAAGACTCCCCTTGAGCTTGAACCGCAGGAGGTTCTTCAAACCCAGAGAGGCCAGGTACTCCAGTGGCCAGAGGAGAGGGTTCGAAACTCTTGCCGATGTTGTCTGACTTGGACGGAGAACCAGATGTGGTAGCAGACAGAGAGACAGACTTTTCGGGCAGAGGCGATTCCTAAGATGGAGACTTTGCCCGCGGAGGAGACTCTCGCTGAGAACTCGCAGAAATGGAGAGACGATGGTGCTTCAGCCTCTTCTCCTTATGCTTTTTCAGTCGCTTTTTGGACTTATCCTTGCTTCCAGCCATGGGAGAAGGAATGTGATTGAGGTTGGGAAAATTAGGGTTTTGATAGAGATAGAGCAGAGAGAGAAAAAAAAATGAGTTCATGAGATAATGAGAGAGGAGGTAGTTCGGTGATAATGAAAAAGGTGAGAAGAGACGTGAGGGTAATAAAGTTCTGACATCGAAAACTGCAAAAAGGCAGTTTTCTTGGTTCAAAGAAGAGAGAGAAGGCAGTTTGGGCGATTTTAGGGGAGTTAACGGGCAACTAATCCCTCCAAAAACAGAATTCAAACACAAGAAAACCTCTCACACAAATAACTTCTCACATTATTTTGAAACTTAGGAAAGAAATCAGATTATATTCTCAAATATATATTCTCGACAAAATTTTAGACTCAAATAGATCAAGTTCAATAAGGAAACCATATGCAATTATGCCTAAGGATGAAAAATAAAAATAAAGAAAATAAAATCGCACACAATATACACTAGATTCAAAAAATCTTTTCCTTCTCAACTTAGACAAAATTGACGAAGACAGTCCAAGACCAACTTTGAGATTCAAACTTCTGAAGGAACATACGATAAGCGGATATATGTATATACATAGAGTAGTGCGAACCGCAACTTCAAATTTGCAAGAACACATGTCGTATTATTCATAGTGCATTTCACTTACTAACAATCACTGCAATAGTGAAAGTCAACACCATTACTTTGCACCATGATTTTAAGCAATGATCCTACGTTTTTTTTATTAAACAGCACTACAGTTTTTATGTAGGTGACCACCTTATAACTCCGCATAAGAACATCACATAATAATACGTAATGTGCGTCACTAGTTTACGCATGTCTCAACATTTTTTGTCCAAGACGCTCTTTTCACAGTCGATCCCGCATTTGGAAACGAATCATGTGCTAGCTATCGCTCTAGATCATTTATGAGAAGGCAACTCTTTGTGACAAAAACCAAAAATACTGAAAATAAGTACGTTCCTCGGTAATGTAAGAACACGCAGCCAGTCTTAGACAATCAACATCTCTCGAGTTTTCAGAAGAGTCAGAACTTCAATTAAGAATCTAGTGGTGATGATAATGCAAAATGCACGACATGCCTAATGCAAAATACCCTATATGCTTACAAGCAATGCAATAGATAAATACTAATAATATACAATACAATATAATATAATGCAAGATCACACAAGCATTCAGAATGAGTAGATCCCTAAGGATTTCCTTAGAGAAATGAACCTTTGAGAATCCAGTGCTTTAGTGAATATGTCAGCCAACTGGTTTTGCGTAGAAACATACTCAAGGACAATCACATCATTCTCGACTAAATCTCTAATAAAGTGATACCGAATATCTTTGTGTTTAGTCCTAGAGTGTTGAACTGGATTTTTAGAGATGTTAATTGCACTGGTATTATCACGCGGAAAGGTTCACGGTTCTTACCTCAAGGCCAAACTCAATCATCATTTGCTTCATCCACACAAGCTGGGAGCAACAACTTCCAGCAGATATATATTCGGCCTCAGCTGTAGAGAGTGCAACGCAGTTCTGCTTCTTACTAAGCCACGAGATGAGATTATTACCTATGTAGAAACACCCACAAGAGGTACTACGTCGATCATCGATGTTCCCAGCCCAATCTGCATCACTTTAACCTGCAAGACTAGAAGACGTGTTACGTGAGTACAGAATACATAAGTCAGATGTGCCGTGCATATACTTGATGATGTGCTTCACCGCCTTCAAGTGCAATTCCTTAGGATTAGCTTGGTACCGTGCACACATACCTACACTAAAACACAGATCAGGTCTACTGGCAGTCAAGTAAAGTAGACTTCCTATCATGCTTCTATAAAGCGTGGAATCAACTGAAGTTCCAGCATCATCATTAGAGAGTATAGAATGGCTCCCCATAAGTGTTGCTGGACACTTAGAATTTTCTAAACCAAATTTTTTTACAAGATTTTTAGCATATTTGGTTTGATGAAGAAAGATCCTTTCCTTGGATTGCTTAACCTGCAGACCCAAAAAATAGGACATCTCTCCAACCATGCTCATCTCAAATTCTCTAGACATGTGGCTGACAAATTCATTTACCCACGTTCTCGAGGTAGAACCAAAAATAATATCATCTACATAGATCTGCATGATAATAATATCTTTGTTCGATTTTCGCACAAAGAGAGTTTTATCAACTCCCCCTCGAGAATATCCCATTTTGACAAAAAATTGGGTCAGGCATTCGTACCAAGCATGCGGAGCTTGCTTGAGCCCGTACAAAGCCTTTTTTAATCTACAGACATGGTCTGGATGATGAGGGTCCACAAACCCTTCAGGTTGCTTAACATAAGCAACTTCTTTCAAGAAACCATTCAAAAAAGCAGACTTTACATCCATTTAATAAATAACAAATCCAAGTAAGCACGCAATAGACAAGAACATCCTAACAGACTCCAAGCGAGCAATAGGGGCAAATGTTTTATCAAAATCAACACCCTCCTCTTGAGTGTACCCCTGAGCTACAAGGCGAGCCTTGTTCCTAGTGATCTCCCCTGATTCATCTGTCTTATTTTTAAAAATCCATTTGGTTCCAATGACGTTTGAATCAGTAGGTCTAGGGACAAGTTGCCACACATCATTCCTAACAAACTGTTCTAGCTCTTCTTGCATAGCCTGAACCCAGAAATCATCACATAAAGCCTCTTTGGCATTTTTCGGTTCCAACTTAGACACATAACACGCAAAATGACACAAACCAGCTATCTTACGAAAATTAGGTTTCACACCTCTAGTATTACGCTCAGTGATTCCTCCTATGATTTGATCCTTAGGATGATCCTTCTGAATCTTGGCGGGAGGATCTCGCCTTGATTCAGTTGGATATCCGGAGGACATTGGAACATTATATTCATTACCTTGCACACTTTCATCACAGTCAAGGATTTCAGACTTAACATCATTTAACACATTCTCAATCTCGGAATTTAGCAACTTCTTACCACTGGACACATCAATGTTGGACACATCAGGTGCAAATACACATTCAAGAGAATCATCAAAAACAACATTTATAGATTCCACGACCACTTCAGTATACAAATTATACACATGATATGCACGGCTGTTAGTAGAATAACCAAGGAACTGACCAACATCACTCTTGGACTCAAACTTACCAAGATGTTCTCTGTCATTGTAGATATAGCACCGACACCCGAAAACATGAAAATATTTCACATTAGGTGCTTTACCTTTCCACATTTCATATGAAGTCATTCCAGTTCCTTTCCTGCAATACACACGGTTAGTAATATAACATGCCGTGTTGACTGCTTCTGCCCACCATCTTAAGGACATGCCCTGTGATGCAAGCATCACTCTTGCCATTTCCTGAAGTATCATGTTCTTACGCTCTACAACTCCATTCTACTGTGGAGTAATTGGAGAAGAAAACTGGTGAAATATGCCACGAGATTCACAGAACAGTTCAAAACCACGGTTTTCGAATTCCTTACCATGGTCACTTCTGATGGCAACAAGGTTGGCTCGTTTTTCATTCTCAAGTTTTAACACGAGTTTCTTAAAAGCATCAAGTGCGTCAGATTTGTATTTTAAGAAATCAACCCAAGAAAATCTAGGATAACCATCCACACAAACAAAAATATACTTCTTACCGCTGTAACTTTCAACCTGAATAGGTCCCATCAAGTCCATGTGCAACAGTTCCATTACATGGTTTGTACTGACCTCGGTCAATCTTTTGTGTGAGGCCCGTTTTTGTTTGCCCATTTTACACGATCCACAAACTCGTGGTTCTTCCTTCTTCAGCCTGAGCAATCCTCTAACAACACCTGTAGAGGAGAGTTCAAGTAAATGAGCATAGTTTATGTGGCCCAACTTTTAATGCCAAAGTTCAGTCATATCAACACTGGTTTTATTACACTTCAAATCAAGTTCCACAAGATAACAATTATCCCTGCACCTAGTACTAGTAAGAACATGTTTGTTTTCTTGATCAGACACATGACAAAGAGTCCTAGTAAAATTCATATACAAACCCTGATCACATAATTGACTGATACTCAAAAGATTGGCTTTCAAGTTTTGAACCAAAAGAACATTTTTAAGTTTGGGCAAACCAGGAACATCCAAGCATCCTACTCCAAGAACCTTATTCTTTGCCCCATCACCAAAAGTTACTGAACTAGAAGGGCCAGGCATAATATTTGTTAAGTTAGACCTCAAACCTGTCATATGACGAGAGCATCCACTATCAAAATACCAGTCAGAGTTAGACGTGGATTTCAAGGCAAGTATAGAAGACAGACAGACGTTCTTACTTTCCTTGGAACCCAGATCTTTTTCTGTTCATGATTTACTATATCAATTTTCAGTTTAGGTGCTTTCAAGGGAACACCATGAGGACTCCAGTCATTAATTCGACCCGTATATATATATCATTATGCATTCTATAACACTTGGGACGAATGTGACCGCGAATCCCACAATAGTGACAAACGGGTACAAAGTTCTTACCAGAATTTTTGTGTTGTGCTTTAGGAGAGTTTGGCTTACCTTTCTTGGAATCAATTGAGTAACCTTCTTTAACAAAAGTCAGATCAGCCTTACTCAGTGAGGAACTTGATTCACTAACCTTGCCTTTGAGTTTCTAGTTGTGGAGGTTCTTACTCTGGTTAGGTGAACCAATCTGCTGACTCAATCTTTGTACTTCAGCGTATGAAGACTTTGGCTTATTGATCAGTTTGACAATTTCCTCACTCTTACTGAGCCTTTCTTCAAGGGCAGAGCAATGACTCTGAAGTGTCAGATGTTCCTCCATCACACGCCCGAGTTCCTCCTTGAGAACAACTATTTCAGTTTCTCTTTCACCTACAAGATTTCGTACAGCAAACAACTCGTTACGTAAGGATTCAATAGTAAAATTCTGTTCGTCACTTACCTGTTTGTTGAGTTTATCCCCATGCTCAACCAATGCAAGCTTCGCGAAACAACTGTTAAGGTCCTTGTCTTGCTTTCCGATATAAAGGTCTGATTTAATGAGTTTCTCGTTCAGATCAATGGTCATCACCCTTATCTTTTGAAGTTCATCCCTAAGATAGACAATCTCCTTCTCACGTTCAGTAGATCAATGTTCCATACCCTTCATCTTCACTTTTTGAGCCTGGTACTTCTTGATGATCTCCGCTGTCTTGAGGCATTTTTCTATAGCATACTTGCGGAGTACGAGATTTTCAGCAGCTGGATCCGAGAATTCATCAGAGTCCACATCGCTCAAATTCTTCGCGTAAGAACCTGCGTCAGACTCTACATCAGTCAAATGAACAGAGGACGTAAAATAGTTATATTCATTAAGAAGACATTTAGCAGAGTTATTTGAGTAATTAAATTCTCAGTATTTTCAGATTCTTCTTCCTCGTCGTCACTGGAGTCAGACCACGTAGCCTTGAACGTCTTGTTCTTCTTCTTAAAGTTAGGACATTCTTTTTGAAAGTGGCCGAAACCCTTGCATTTACGACATTGGTCTTTTTCAACTCCTTGGTTAGAATTCTGAAACTTGTTCAGCTGCATGCCGAAACGCTTTTCTCTGAATTGCTGAATTTGGTTCCTACCACCATCAAAGGACTTATTACCCTGAAACCTTGTTTTTTAAAATTTCTTCCGCTTCGAGAAATTCTTTGTAAGTACAGTCAGAGCCTTTGTGATTTCATCAGCTTCAAAGGATTCTTCATCGGATTCTTCATCTTCAGCAACTGCAGTACGGACCCTGGCCTTTAACACTAAGCCTTTCCCTTTGCTTATCCTCATAGAGTCAAAGCCATGGTTGATTTCAAAGGTGCGAAGCTCTCCGAGAAGATCATCAATGCCCAGTTTCTCAATTCTCTGAAAACTTTCTAGTGCTGTAATCTTAATTCCTTCTGGTAAGGTTCTCATTAACTTCTGCACTTGTGTTGCCTCAGAAACTAGTTCACCAAGCATTGCGCTCTGGTTCACTAGATCGCAGAACCGGGCATAGTACATGTCAATAGTTTCATCCTCCCTCATGCGAATCTCGTCAAGTTCTGTAGGAACTCTTTGGAGCCTTGAAGTTTTTACCGCATTTGTACCTTCAAACTGTCTTTCCAAGATCCTCCAAGCTTCTTGAGCGGTAGTGCACTGAATGATTATCTTGTGACGAGTGGGATCTACGACAGACATGATAGCATATAAAGCTCGAAAGTCAGCTTCTTCTGCTTGTTTTTCATCATCAGTCCAGATACTCCTTGGTTTTTCAACCAGAACTTTGGTAGCAGAAGTTGACGATTTTCCATCTGAGGACTCTCCTGCCTTAAGTTCAGCAGGAACCTTCCCCTGGAGAGGTACCGTCCAACTGGATTCAACGGCCTGCCATGTGCCTTTTCCAAGAGACCGAAGAAAGATCACCATCATTGATTTCCAGTAAGCATAATTGGATCCATCAAGAAACGGAGGGAGCGAGACAGACATCCCATCATGACTCATGGTGGCCGACACACAGTCCCAACGATCTTTATCCCATAGTTAGAACAGGAACACTGCTCTGGTGCCAATTGAAACGTATGTTTTTCTCGGAGTGCGCTAAGTGTAGTACGAACTCAAACAGGAATTGTAAAATGCGGAAGCAATTAGACCGAAGATATAAAAACTTTTCAGGGAAGCATCCCACTTCCCCTCAGAGCTCCTTCATTGATAAATCGTATAAAGAAGTAGTTTGGACTTACAAGACTTGAACTTCCTTCTAGTCTAGCCAACGCTATTCACGATCCTATCAACTAATTCTCCGGCCACGTTCCGTGGACTTTATAACCTACACTTACTCCCTAAGTGTAAAAGAACGAATATAGTTTGAAAGAAGTTATCAAAAATAAACCAAAATAGATTCAGTTCTTGAGTGCGTAAGAACCCTCGAACTGAACTGTGTACAAAACTGAACAGAAAAATATATGAAGCTCGAATATTGCTCTAAAGACTATCAATCTTCTCAGCAGCCGCAATGTGAGCTTCTTGTAGGGTATTTAAACGACCTCCTTAGGTTAGAGTCTTCTCCAAGACATAGGTCTCCTTGTATGATTTCCTTCCATAAATGTAGCACAAGTTTGGTAAGTGAATCTCCTATTCTCTCTCCTTGATCTCCTTATCATGCACGCCTCTTTTTCCTTTATTTCTCTCAAGCCCGATTTCCTATAATATAAAATACCATAATAAGATCCACACAATCTTATATATAGAATACAAAATAAACTCAAGTAAGGAAATAAAATAATTAAAGATCTTCCTTTTTTCTATGGTTTCAGATACTTGTTTGAACCATCAAACTAATGCCAAACAATTATAATTTTCACTCTTAAAAATCTAAGTTCTTAAAAATTCCAATGAATACACTTGCATTTATATATGGAGAGAAAATATGGTACTTTTCTGTACACATTGTCCTAAGAGAATAAAAATGGGCTATGCATGGTTTGACTCTCAAGTCTCACCTACTGGCTTGCATGTTGATAGTATAATCAAGAAAACGACCCACTTTGACCATTCATAAAATTAACTATTGACCATAGTTAAAGTTTCCCTCGGTCGGAACCGTTCACTAGATTACAAGTCAATAAATCTCTATCTATGCCAGTTACCACCGGAATCACGTAGCCCAAGACTTTTTCTTTTCTTTGGTTTTAATAATATGGGGTTAGGTAATTGCTTTAGGACTTACGCATGTGCTGTGGTTGACCTATAATGCATAGCCCTCCGTTAGTAATAAATATATATTATTATATATTTAATATGACATTTTTTTATTTGTGCGACTTACTTGAGTTATATTATAATAATTTTTTAACTTACAACATATAACTACATTAAATATAAATATATCAATTGAGAAATAATTTTATTTTTTTAATGAATTTTAATAAATATTATTATTTTTTATTATTATAAAGATAAATATAATTTATTTATTTCATATATACAATATGAATGTCAAATCGAAATTATCAAAAGATGATTAATTTGATATATCCTCCATATATATTATTCTCGAATGCGTTGTAGCCTACATGGCTGCTTCTGGTGCTTCGTAATCCTACTTGGCAAAGAATCATGTTTCGTAATTAGGTTTGGACAAATAATATTGATATATTAATAATTAATAATCTAGGTTGGGACATTCCATAAATATTAAATAGCTAACTTAGGTATTTTAATATCACTTGTACTAATATAACCCTTACAAAAGTTATCAACTTTTAAAATACATTTACAATTAAATAACTAATTGAAGGAAACAAATCAAAAGTCAAGGATATATTAGTCACTTAATGTCACACTATGTAAAATTACAAGGAATTAAAGAGTTATATTAGTACAAGTGATATTAAAATACCTAAGTTAGCTATTTAATATTTATGGAATGTCTGAACCTAGATTATTAATTATTAATATATCAATATTATTTGTCCAAACCTAATTACGAAGCATGATTCTTTGCCAAGTAGAATTTCGAAGCACCAGAAGCAGCCATGTAGGCTCAACGCATTCGGAAATAATATATAGGGAGGATGGGTGTTATTGAATAACGTGCCTTATTACTATTTACTGCCCCCAACAAAGTAGTTTTATCCTTTTTAATTTTTAATTTTTAATTTTTTTTTATGCTGGTCGGCCGCTAATCGCGGCCGCAACTCTCTCGGCCGGCCGGCTAAGGCGGAGGCCTCTCGCCCAGCCGGCCTAAGGCTGGACCGACCACTCCTAAGGCCAGCCTTCTTTGGCGATAGGTCATTCCTTCTCCGACCGGCGGCTGGCCCGAATTTTTTTTAAAAATATTTTGAAAATATATATAATTATTTTTATTATTAAATATTAAGCCAATTAATAATTATTAAAGCAAGTTGCTACAACATTTTTAGTCATTCTTTGCCTTTTATTGGACTTTCTCATTCAGTGTAGGATAATTGCAAATTAAAGTTTTCAGTATCCCAACCTTTTATAGCCACTTTTGGCCTTTATTATTGTATTTATAATCGATATAAGATTGTCCCAAGCCTCTAGCCTTTTATAGCTACTTTTTACATTCTTTTTTGCTTTCAAAATCAGTGTGGGACTAAATGATCCATGTTTTAACACACTTTCACAATGTATGTCAAGATGAATGTCACATTATCATTAATTAAACTTATTTATCTTAAATTGATAAATGATTAAATTTAATTAAATGAACATGAAATATGGAAAACCATTATGGGCTTTTACATAATAAAAAAAAATGCACTTATCATCCCACTTTCATTTCTTTTTTCTTTTTGTTACTGAAATACAAAAAATATTTAAATATTATAGATATATATATATATATAAGTTACTATTAGTTAGTTTAAGTATTTGAATGTTTTAAATTGTCTTAATATTTAATTAACAAAATTATACATATAAGTTTTATCATATAAAATATTATATATATGTTTAAAAGTATTAAAAATTAATAGAGCTGTAAACGAACTGAACGTTCGCGAACGAAAGCTTGTTCGAGCTCTGTTCGTGTTCAACAAAAGCTCGTTCATTTGTTAATCGAGTCGAGTTCGAACATAAAATTAAGCTCTTTTAATAATCTAACGGACACGAGCTCGTACGTGAACGCTCGATTATGTTCGCGAACATTAATTTAATATAATTTTATTTTTTTCTATATACTTACATAATATTTTTAATAAAAAATATAATATATAAAATTATTGTTATTTTATTCTTTTATTTTTCGTGTTCGAACGAATAAATTTTGATAAATGAACATATTTAAAAAATATATGTATTAAATTATTCGAACAGAACGAATTCGAACTTTGACGAACGATTAAACGAACGAACTCGAACACGATTTTTTGCTCGAAAAATAAATGAACGAACACGAACACTGTTTGAACGTAAACAAACACGAGCTCAAACAACCCAAGCTCTGTTCGGTTCGGTTCGTTTCGTTTACAACACTAAAAGTTAAATACCAATCCAACCGGTTCAACCACTTGTTGAACCAGTAAACCATTGAACCAGTAGCTAGACCGATTTGATGTCCCGTCCAATTTTCAGAACCTTGGTTATAATTAATATATTATATATATTAGTGAAATTATAATTAGTATTGTAATATAATTAGGCCACACAAGTTTTTCTTTATTTTTTTATAATCAAATTTTTATTTATTATATAAATTATATTAGAATTTAGAAATTATGTTATAAATTATAATTTATTATCTTAATAGTTAGAATCTAGAAATTATTATATTATAAATTATAATTAATTATCTTATAGAATTATTATTATTATTATGTTAGAAGTTAGAAATTATTATGTTACATAACATAATGCTAATTATCTCTAAGAAAATACTAATGAGTGATGGTATTAAAAATTGTAGTCCCATTTTTTCTTAAATCCGCTACTTTTTAACTTGGTAATAAATTTTAAAATACAAAATAATCTTCTGACTTAAATTTGAAATTCATAAATACCAATTTAAATAAAAAATTGAACGAAAAAAATCGGATTCTGTTAGAGAAATTCATTGAGACCGATTAATTCAGTATGATTAGACCAAATTTTATGACAAGATTGTTTGACACTTTTCTCAGGGTTATATGATTCGTGTGAATATTATAGTAGGAAAAGTGTTCTAACAAAATAGTAATAAATTCTAATTTATAATACAACCATTTCTAATCTATACCATAATAATTTCTCACTTCTAACATAATAGTACTAAATATTACTTCATAAGACAATCAATTCTAATAGTATACCATAATAATTTCTAACTTCTAACAAAATAGTTATAAATTAGAATAGGTCAATTCCAATATATAACATAATAATTTATACTAATATAATTTTTTTCAAACTAGTATTATTTCTAATTCATAATAATATAATTTATACTAATTATACTAATATCATTTTTTAACTGTATTTATTGTTAGTTCATTTTTTCCTCAACATGTGCATAACAAACATAACTCAAAATTAACGTATAAACATGGCTGAATATCATAATATATCAATAATATAATGAATGTCATCAATCACAAACATAAGTCGAATATCATAATATATCAACATCCAGCTCCATTACGAATATCACGCCACAACTGGACCATGCTCTGGTAGTGATCATCCCATCCTTGAACCGTCCCATCTCGATATCTCTCCCAACAATAACAAATGGGCGGTAATGGAAATTTAGAAGACAGATTCAGACGAATGAAGTGTTTGTAAGAACCAAGATGACCTATGACAATCTCGCGTTTAGGTCATGTAGCCGTGGATGGTGCGTGAAGCGGCAATACTGTCGTTAAACTAGTCGATATTGTTATTTTTGGGACCACAACCTAACAACCTGACAACTGCATTAACAATTGTAGCAATAGGAAAGAGGTCGGCTATAACTTCCATCCACTGCTTCTCGTCAAAAACACCCCCATTCTATCTTATCTGATCTAGTGCGGCGTTGATCCCACCATTGTAATGGCGTCACAACCATTGCATGATCATGCGTTCACTTCTCATCATCATAAGGAACCCACATACACCATTTTTTTATTCTGCCACAATTTGACTTTATGAGAAAAGGGCATTTGGAAGCTTTAGTTTTCGAACGTCTCAAAACAACATTAACTAAATCTCCTAAAACACTGCCTCTGTAACATTCCCCTTGATGACACCTCAACACCTTCTGCTTTCCTTCTTTTTTGTGCTTCGAGATGACCAATTCGAAACCCCATATAATTGTAATATCTTTTGCCCATTGAACAACTTCTTCACAACTATCAAATAGGTCATTTGTAGTGAAAGCATGTCTATTATCAACACCGTCTCCTCCAAAATCTTCGAGTGGCACCTACAATATATTACGATACTACAAAAAAAAGAGTTCTGTGAAGAATTTTTTTGTCACTATATCTACAATTGTTGTCATTATATCTATAATTGATGTATGCTAATAATTTTATAAAATAATCAATTATAATTTCTAACATAATAATAATAATTTGTAATTTATTATATAAATAATTCTAACTCTAACATAATACCAATAAATTCTACTTCATAAGATAGGAAAATGCTATGGTCCCTTTATGGTATCATCCCGTCGGGTGTTTTAACTGTTGGATCCACATGTAGTTAGATAAGATAGATGATCTAACGGTTAAAACACTCGAGGGGATGGTACCGTAACCCATAAGATAATGTATTCTAATCTATGACAAAATAATTTCCAACTTCTAACATAATATCAATAAATTATACTTCATAAGATAATCAATACTAATATATAACACAATAATTTCTAACATCTAACATATTATTAACATTCTATTTTATAAGATAATCAATTCTAATATAACACAATAATTTCTAACTTCTAACATAATATCAATAAATTTTACTTTATAAAATAATCAATTATAATCTATAACGTAATAATTTATACTAATATAATTTTTTTCTATTAAAATTAATTATATCTTATGCTATTCTAATGTATAACAATTATACTAACTAATAATATAATTTTTTATATACTAATATGATTTATACTAATATACTTTTTTTCTATTATAATTAATTATATTTTATACTATCACAATTTATAATAAATATACTAATATAATATATATATATATATATATAATATAATATATTAACTTTATTAATATATATTAATATAAAATATAAATTAATTTTATTAATCTATATTTATATAAATTCATATATATCAATATATAATAATATATATGAAATTATTAATATCTAATTTAATATATATTGATTTAAATTATTAATATATTTTAATTATTAATCAAATTTAATTATTAAATTTTTATTTATTATAAAATATATAATAATATATATTAAATTATTTAAATTCATTTTTTATATTTAAGCAATTTTAAAGTTTAAATAAAAGCACGAAAATAATAAATATATATAGAAACGAATTAACATACACAAATTATGAATATATATATATACATATATTAATTGCAAAAAAATTTCATTAATAAAATATATATTAATATATTTTATTTATTCATTTTTTAATTAATTCTAAAATATATAATAATATATATGAAATACTTAAATATATTTTTAATCATTTCAACATTTTTTAATTAAGAAAATTAAAAACCGCAAATTGTTTTTAAAAAAATATACAAAGTAATTTATGTGTACAAAAAAATTATATATATATTTTTAGTGTATATATATATTAATTAAAAATTAATATACATATTTTATTCATCCATTTTATAAAAAAATAGAAACCACGAAAAAAAAATTAAATTATTCATATATATATATATATTATTAATATATTTTAACTATTTATTTTCCTAATTTATTATAAAAATATATATATATTAATATAGGGGTAGATCCAATGAGACCACTCCTTAAAATGAGTATTTGAAACTCAATCTTAGCCATTCATTTTGTCTAGATCAAAATCAATTGAAATATACATCAATTAAATAATACAATAATTATTAGTTGACTCCAGCGTTGACTGTTGACTCCAGCATTGACCGTTGACTTCCGGCGTTGACCGTTGACTTTTCTCGTTGATATGTTGACCCTGGTATGCAGTATGTATGAAGTAAATATGCATCAAGTACCATGCATTTAATATTAACTAAATATGCATGGGGTATGAATTGCACATGCAGTCCTTATAAACTAAATATGCATCAATAATATCAACTAAGTATGCACATGTTATTAACTAAATATGCATCCGTTATGAACTAAATATGCATCATGAATGAACTAAATATGCAGCGAAAATATGCAATAAAATTGTCCATTTTATATAGGTAATTTATGATGCATATTTAGTTAATTTATGAAGCATATTTAGGTAATTTATGATACATATTTAATTAATACAAAATGCATATTTGTTATATTTAAATTAAATATATAATGATGCGTATATAGTTAATTTATCATGCATATTTAGTGAATTCATGATACATATTTAGTCCATACGAAATGGGACTGAATATTTCTCCTAATTCAATGGGGGATAGTAGAGGCAGGGATCAAGTGGTGGGTGAAGTGAAGAAAGGGGCATCTTGGAGGAGAAAGATTAGCAATGTGGGTAGGATATTGAGGATGGATGATAGTGGCAATGAGATAGTTCCAATTACAGAATCAAGTAAGGCTGAAAGAGGGGCTAAAATCAGTAAAAGAAGCAGAGAATTGGTTCTCTTTGAAGATGCTGATGAGGAGACTCCTGGTGTAGGTGTTTCTGACAAAAGACTGAAAGTTTCTTGTGATGAATCGAAGGTGGAGAAGGCCAGCCTCAAATGGCCCCGAGGTGATCAATGAAGGTCCAGGTGTGGAATTGTAGAGGGCTGGGTGGGCCCTCTACAATTTCCCAGGTTAAGGACTCTATTAGAGTCCACCACCCAAATGTTACTTTTTTTTCAGAAACCAAGAAATCTAGAGCTTTTACTGTCACAGTCTGTAGGAAGCTGGGATTTGGCAGTAGGTGGCATCTGGTACCACCAAGGGGGACTAGAGGTGGTCTGCTTCTTATGTGGGATAAAAATACAAAAATCAAGCAAATTGTTGCCAATAATTTTTGTGTTCAGGTGTAGGTTAAGGGTCCTGGGATGAGGGAGTGGTGTTGGTTTATATTTGTCTACATTAGTACTGACAGGAGAGAAAGGGCAATCCAACGGGAGTTCCTTGAGCATTCCAGGATTAATTGGGGTAGATGTTGGGCCATTGCAGGGGATTGGAATGACATTATTAGTAATGATGAGAAAAGAGGGGGAGTGAGAAGACAAGAATCCACTTTCAGAGGCTTCAGGTCTTTTATTCATAATATGGGAATGCTAGAGATGGAGCAGAAAGGGGCTTTTTTCACTTGGGGGAACAATGGAGTGGGAGATGGGTATGTTGAAGAAAGACTTGATAAAGTCTTCACTTCTTATGACTGGATGATGGCTTTCCCTAAGATGGAGGTGATTAATTTCTTTAGGTCAGCCTCTGATCACAATGTGTTGATGCTGGACACAGATATGGAAGCTGGGAGAATTAAGAAGAGATTTTCTTTTGATAAATCATGGGCAAAGCTTGATGGGGTACAAGAGGCTATTAAATCTGGGTGGCAGATTTCTGTTGAAGGTTCTTGTATGTATCAAGTCCACCAAAAGATTAAAAGTACCAGGATGGCTTTATTAGCTTGGCACAAACCCATTCACAGGAATAGTGAAAAGGCAGTTAAAATTCTCACTGGGAAGATGGAAGAAATGAGAAAGGCTGGCCATGAGATAGTTTGGGAGGAATGGGATGAGCTGAAAGCTGAGCTAGATAGTGCACATAAGGAGGAAGAGGCTTACTGGAGGATGAAATCTAGGGCATTGTGGCTAAAGGAGGGGGATAGAAATTCCAGTTTTTTTCATGCTATTGTGGCCCAAAGGAGGAAATCAAATTCTATTCAGAGGCTGGTGACTGGAGAGGGGGTGGTCTGTGAATCTAAGGAATCCATTGTGAGTCACTTGGAGGAGTTCTATTTTGATCTTTTCTCTTCTGATGGAAGCTCTGAGGAGGAAGAGATGTTACAATATATCCCTTGTTCTATATCTGATGATTTAAACAACACTCTTATTCTACCGGTTGAGGAGAGGGAGATCAAGGAGGCTCTATTTCAAATGGAATCTGATAAGGCGCCAGGGGAGGATGGTATGTCTGTTTTTTTCTTCAAACACTTTTGGCATATTATCAAAGATGATGTATGTAAGGCCATAAAAAGTTTCTTCTTGAATGGGAAAATGCTTAAGAACTGGAAGCACACTGTTATTACATTGATCCCAAAATGTTTGTATCCTGAATCTCTCTGTAACTATAGACCTATATCCTTGTGTGGTGTCTTGTACAAAATTGTGGCTAAGATTATTGCTGAGAGGCTGAAAGGGTGTCTGGATTCATGTATTAGCAGCACTCAGACTGCTTTTGTGCCAGGAAGAAATTTGTTTAGATAATGCTGTTATTGCTCATGAAGTTTTCCACTATTTGCATAGACATAGATCGGGTCCTCACTGTCAAGTTGGACATGGAGAAAGCGTATGATAGGGTGGAATGGGAGTGCATAAGAAAAGTCATGGGGAAAATGGGGTTTCGTGGAGTTTTTATTAAGTGGATATTTGGTTGCATCTCTCACCCAACATTCTCTTTTAATCTTAATGGGGAGACTTGTGGTTTTGTCAAAGCTTCTAGGGGTATTAAGCAGGGTGATCCTTTATCACCTTACTTATTCATTTTGGTGTCTGAGGTGTTTTCTTCTTATTTGAGCTTCAAGTGTAATAGTGGTCAATTCAGGGGGATTAAAGTTGCTATGCAAAGGCCTATGCTGTCTCATTTACTATTTGCTGATGATGCTCTTATCTTTTGTAAGGCTGATGAATATCATGCTTATTTTCTACTGGAGTTGTTGCACAAGTACAAATGCTTTACAGGGCAGAAAGTGAACCTGCATAAATCCTCTATGTTCTTGAGTAAAAACTGTGGTTCTGATCTGGTCACTAGTATAGGCTCTATTTTGAGGGGTGTTGTGGTTAAAAGGTCGACTAGATATCTTGGATTGCCCTTGGGGATTGGGGCTCCTAAAATGGATGCTTTCCAGTTTGTTGAGGAGGCAGTGAGAAGTAGGATTGAGAGCTGGAAGAATAATTTTCTGTCTACAGCTGGCAAAGAGATTTTGATAAAAACGGTGTTGCGGGCCCTTCCAATTTTTGTTATGTCTTGCTTCCTGATTCCTGTTGGTCTTTGTAAGAATATCTGCAGGCTTATGGCAAGCTTTTGGTGGAGGAAAGGGAGTTCCCAAACCCAAGGACTCCACTGGAAATCCTGGGACAAGTTAGCCAGATCTAAGACTGAAGGAGGTTTGGGCTTCCTTGACATCAGTACAATGAATAGGGCTCTTATTTTGAAACAACTTTGGAGGCTGCTGGACCAACCTAAGTCTCTGGTGTGTCAAGTGCTTAAAGGCAGGTATTTTCCTGACTGTAGTATATTTGACTGGAAAGTTTCAAATGGTGTATCTTGGCTATGGAAGTCTTGGACTTCTGTGCTACCTATGCTTAAAAATCATCTCAACATTATAATCAGAAATGGGGCTGGAACAAAGCTGGATGATTATAATTGGGTTCCAGGGGTTGTGGGTGGTAAACCATCTCTAAGCGTCCAGATTGCTGGGCATGATTTCTGGGTGAAAGATTTGCTGATTGCAGGGGGTGCAGCTGGGATGAAAATCTGGTTAATGTGCTGTTTACTGATGCTGATGCCAGGAAGATTCTGCAAATTCAAACCCTGAACCCTAATCTTGCTGATTTGTGGAAGTGTCCTTTTATTGATAAGGGGAAATTTTCTGTTAAAAGAACCTACAATATTCTTGCTGTGGGAAAGGTTTGTGCCTCTGAGGTGGCTGAGAGCAGTTCATTAGCTGTGGATAATAAAAAAGCCAGGTTGAGGTGTTGGAATTTGAAGGTGCTTAGTAAGGTTAAGCACTTTATATGGCAGTGTTTTACCAACATATTTCCTGTGAATGTTAATCTGGCTAAGAGGGGTCTTGACATGGATGTTTTGTGCAAAGTGTGTGGTGAAGCTTCTGAAACCCAGGAGCATGTGTTATTCCATTGTGACAGAGCTGTTAAAGTGTGGAAGATTGCCCCTGTGCATTGGAACAGAGTCACCCAGGAGCAGTTGAGCTTCAAGCAATGGTGGTGGTGGATTAGTTCTATGAGTCTCAAAGCCATTTCTGAAGATAGAATTCAGCTATCCACTTATATATTATGGTGGCTTTGGAAAGTGAGAAATATCTGGGTTTTTGAAGGGGTGAAGCAACCTGAGGTGTGGATAGTAAAAGCAGCTGTGAGAGATTGGATGGACTATACATCATTTGGTCCCTGATATCATTAATGCTGGACTGAAGATAAGCTAGGCCATTGGCAGTGGAGTATCTTGGGTTCTGTATTGTGGTTTTTGGTTTTTTTTTTTTTTTCTCTTTTGCTGTTGTTATTTTGGGTTAGCAGTTGGAGATTGTTATCAGCTATTATTCATGTTTGTTTTTAGTTTCGATTAGGCGGCAGTTGTGCTGAGCCTCTCTGAACTTTTCGGCAGGGTTATCCCTATTGTACATTCCCATATTTTGGTTTTATATAAGCAGTTTATGTCGTTGGAAAAAAAAAGTCCATACGAAATGCATATTTAGTTCATGAACAGTGCATTTTTAGTTCATTTGAGATCCAATCATAACAATTTATTTGTGTAGATCAATAACTTATATTAGTCAATTTAAAATTAAAATTAATTATATAATAAAAAAATTAATTATTATATTTTAATTTAATTGTATAAAATGTATATTTTATTGCATATTTTCGTTGCAAATTTAGTTCTTTCATGGTGCATACATATTTAGTACATAAACAGTGCATACATAGTTGATATTATTGGTGCATATTTAGTTCATAAGGATTACATATATAATTCATATCTTATGCATATTTAGTTCATATTAAGTGCATAATATTGTATGCATATTTACTTCATACATAATGCATACTAGAGGTCAACGGGTCAACGCCGTAAGTCCACGGTCAACGCCGGAGTCAACGGTCAACGCGGGAGTCAATGGTCAATTATCAAAATAATATTTAAATAATTAAAATAATAAAAATAAAGAATAAATAATAGAAATAAAGAATTATTATTTAAATGAAGAGCTAAATCTTGGCCACACATCATGTACCAATCTAGTGGCTAAGAATGAGTCTCACATGCACACTTTTAATAAGTGTTCTCATTGGATCCAATCCATATTAGTATATATGAGATTTTTAATAAAAATTTTATAATATTTAAAGTTTTTTAATTTGGCGTACGGCCAGACTGGAGCCGGTCGACCCACGACCTCAGCCGATCAGGGTCTGGCCGATCGGTCTTTTCGGCCAGGTGAGGCCTGGCCGGTCGCCTAACGCGGCCAACATTGGCCTGGCCGAAAAATACCGGTCGGCCGCAATCCCCGGTCAGCCGGCCGCCTCGTGATCGGTCTTATTGGATGGCATTGTATCGCCAAAATTATTCGGAGGTATTTTCGAAATTTTTCGGAGCTCGGTCCGGCCGGTAAGTAGGTCGGAAGGTGGAACCATTTTTTTAACAAAAAAGTGTAAAGGGCAAAACTGTCTTTAGGGGGCGGTAAGTAGTTCGAGATCTAGGAATGGTGTTGATAGCACACAAAAGAAAAATAAATCCTAAACATACTAATCAAGATAGATTGTTTTTAACTAACGACTAAGAAATGTATAAAACATAAATTTACCTAAAATGTAAATTATACAATGATAAAGAAGCTAGGGAGTCGGGAATAATTAATTAAGGTTCTTTTAGCAAAATCGGGCAATTAATCGTTCGGTTCGAGATTGACACTCTCGCCTAAACATCTAGCGATTCGTTCCCAAAACTCTTCGTAACAAGGGATTGAACTTAGACGAGCAAGTTCGACCATACAAATCGGCCAATTATCCAATCCCAATACATTTTCGTAACAAGAGAAGGGTCATTGACAAGAATGTATTTCAATCTAAAACCCATAGACTATTCAATGACGAAATCATCTATTTCATGCGAGCCTAGGTCGACGAATTCTCCTCTTTCGGTTCTAAAAGTCGCTAATTAAATTAGAAGGGGTTTAAGCAACTAATCATTTAGAATCAACAATACTTTACTCGAAAGATCAATATTCAATCGTTTCCAATCGCATGATCAAAGTGTCATCCTTCGATTATATCAAACCATAAAGCAAGAATTTATCAATTCCTAACAACTCACACAAGAATGAATAAATTAAAGCCCAACAATTACGAAATTAAACAAGAACAATCATCCTCTATCCTTAGCAATCGGATTTAGCTACGTAAATCACATCCAACACAATCAATCACAACAACCCAAGCATTCATATTCATAGATTGAATGAAAAGGAAAGCTTACGATTAATAAAAAAATCTAATGTTGAATCCAAATTATGAGCTTGATCCGAGAAAATAAAGAAGAAAAGTATAACGATCAAAATCTAAAGTTTTTGAGTAGGAGAAAAAGGAAAAACGTAAAAAGGGATTTGGCTTTGTTTTATTTCTTTTTTTCTTTCTTTCTTTTTT
>CACSLK010012206.1:354407-366233 GCA_902706635.1 Striga hermonthica | reverse complement strand
TTTTTTTCTTTTTTTTTTTCGAAATGAAAATATTCACAATTCAATCAACTGTCACCTCCAATTCTCAACCCGCAATTTATCAATGTCAGCATCACGAGGTTATTAAAAATCAAATAAGGCTCAAAGGGGGTGACTAGTGACTGTTATTCTCGGAAAAGAAAAAAGGGAAAGAAAATAGAAAGAACACATCAATCATTCTCACGTTTTAAAAATTCTAATCGAGTCATTTCAAATCAGACTCCAGGCAAATTCTAATTGAATAAGATTCCGACCAATGCCACACAAGAAACAATATAGGCCCAAACCTCACAAGGTAAATAGTTGTCCTTCAAAACGACCAAGCCAATTAATTAAGATATGTCTCTTATGCTCATCATCACAACTCCTCAACTCAATCAACAATTATCAACTAGTCTTACAATACACCAATATCCAAACTCGGAAAACACAACAGAAAAAACCTAAATACTAGACCGGTCCACAAGGCAAGATAAATAAATAAAAACATCTTAAAATAAAAAACTTGACCTGGTCAACTAAGTAGCCACATAAGCATGCAAAAACTCCCCCACACTTAAATCAGACAATGTCCCCATTGTCGATTGTCAGCGAAAGGACGTTGTACCACATAATCAACCGACCCAAGAAAGAAGAGAAAATACAAAATTAAAAATAAAAAGAGAAAAGAAAAAGAAAAGCTGACTAACACAATGACAAATCACTGTGGTCCAGAAAGAGGAGGATAGGGATAGCCGGCTCTGGAGCTCCACTGTGCATCCCACTGGCTGAAACGCTCATCCCACCGGTCTAGGCGAGCATCGTTCTGGACCTGGTGTGCCTAAAAGCGAAGGTTAACGCTCGCGAACCAGGCATTCATGTCCCGCATATCTCGGTCATAGTGGTCCTCGAACGCCGTCAACCATGCTGGAGGCTGTGACCACCATGCGGACGGTGCAGATGTCCCTGCCGGTTGCTAATGCGGATGGGTGGCCCGTGGCTCCAGGGAATCTGGCTCTGGGGAAGGTTGCCAATGAGGAGGAGACAGAAGGAGATGGCTATCATCGATGTGGACTTGGTTGTGCTCCATCTCCTCTGTCTCGTGTGCAGCTGTGGCCTCCTCTTGAGAATGAGAAGATCCACCCTGAGCTATGGAAGAAGTAGCATTCACCTTCATCATATAGGCAAAATAGGATGGGCGATGTATATAGGCCACAAAGGTATGTCGATCGAGGAGTAAGCCCGAATGACACAGCTCATACGAATCAATTAGCCGTATCCTAACAGGAGGGCTGCCGGACGCCACAGGATCAATGTTGAAATGAGTCAGAGCTATCACCACATGTCTGAAACATGCGGCAACGTGCTTATTCCGAATGATGGCTCGGAACTCCTCTTTGAAATATGCACCCAAAGCACAGTGAGGTCGCTCTGACTGACTTTATTGGCCTTCTTCTTCCCAAAAAGGCCATAGCACAAGAACTCGTGCATCACAACATTGACACCCTTCTTTATGAGGCCATTAGCAAGGCCACGTGAGTCCCACACCTTGTCGGGAAAAAGCTCGGACCAGACAAGAGAAGGATCCATACCGGCACATGTCGAGTTGCCGACATTGTGGAGTCCCACGACGTGTTCCATGACGGCGACACTGATAATCATCCGTGTCCCTAGAATATGGCACATCATGTACTCCTGTCCATCCGAATCTTTCAGAAACTCGAGTGTACTGAAGAACTCGAGTGTGAGGTTTTTGTACGTCAGATCGACTAGGTCAGCATATGTTCTCAAGCGAAGCGTGTCAAGGTAGTGTTCGGCCGTCTCTAATATACCGAGGTCGGAAAGAAAATCGAAGTCGAACATTTTTTTTATTTCAATACTTCATTCCGTGCGAGCCGGTATGGACTTCGCCCTCTCTTTTCGATAGGATAGCAAAAGGGGCATTATATGTCGCCCATATGTCAACCGGATCTTCCCGGGAAGAGGATTCCCCTTGAGTCGCTTTACGTTTGTTGCCTTGAGCCCCTTTCTTCACCATTTTGGAAATTAAGTTCGTTTAAGCAATTTATCGAACACCTTGTATGCACAAACTTGAAGTTGAAACTTGTAGGAAGACAAAGATGGTGGAACCCCTTTTCTTCAATGAAATTCCTCAACAAACATGTCCAATGCTTCACAAAATAGCAAGAATGACGATTACCGGGTGTTGAGTCTCGAACCTTCGAAATTGTCGAGATGGAGCTTGAAAAAGATGAAGAGTGATAGATGGTGTGGTTGGTCGGAGATAAAGGGATTGCTGGCCAGAGATGAGGAGGCACGCTGGCCGGAGAAGACACCAGCGAGGCGTGGTGGCTGGAAAAAATGGACCTAGGGATTGGTAGTTCGCGGGAAGGAGAGAGTGAGCGCTAGTGGAGATGTTTGCTGTCGGAGGAAGCGAGGTCGCTGGAGAGAAGGCTCGCTGGTGGTTGGAGTGTCGGGTGGTGGCAGGTGGTCGGAGGAAGTTGGTAGCAAGGGTGTTGTGGTCGCGAGAGGGAGAGAATTGTCGAGAGAGATAGGTCACTTTCTGCAAAAAAAAAAAAAAAACGACGGGCATTATTTTAATAGATAGGTGAGTCGCGACTTTTAAAGTCACGACATAAGATGAAGGTCTCTGAAATGTCGCGGTTCGTGACACTTCTCATTTCGCGAGTCGCGAGAAAAACAAAGAGCAATTGACTTGTCCCGCAGGGCAACTCGCGAGTCACGACAATTATTTTCTTTTAAATAATATATATGTCAACCTGTAAACACATAATGAAAACGCATAATCATGTAAAAATTCCCAACACATAAAACCGAACAATGAATCCATTGTCGATGATTAGTGTTAGAAAAATTACCTACATAATTAACCAACAAAAAAACAGAGAAATTGAACCAAATACAAAAAGAAAAAAGAGAGAGATACAATCGTACAGGGCACAGTGACTAGACCAGTCACTGTGAATTCGTCGGTGCATGCGGAGGATGGAGGTAGTCAGGCTCCAAACAACGGTGAGCGTATGTCAAATCATATCTTCTGCCCCAGTGGGACCGGGGCAGCTCCATCAAACTTGGCTGGGAGGGGCTCGCATACACGTTTCCTCAGTAAGCTGCTAAATCGCCCTAAGAAATGTACATTCTTCCACAAACTTCACATGCGGCTCAGGCTGGGACTCTAGGACGGAAATTAAGGTAGATTCTTTCAACACGGTCATGCTCGCAGTCTCGTTCTTCACATCAATTATTGTGTTGTCGTATTCAAGCTAGGCACGGTATAGCTAAAGAAACTTCCATAGCTTCGTTCTTTGGGTCGATGTAATTGAGGCCAACTACGGAGCCTATCCTATGCTGCCTCTTACGCGCTAGTGCTATAAAATGCAAAATTCTTAGGGCCATGAGCCGCCTCTTTGTCTTTGGCGAGAACTTGCTTTACGGATTGGTTTTACTCGACATGCGTAGCCGCAAATCCTATCTTGCAAGCTCGTTCGCTGTAGTTTGCTCAGGTATTTCTGGAGGTATAGAGCTCATGTCGGCGAAAAGGTATCAACGAGCCTTTCCATTAATTCAATATCTATCTCGTTCCCCGCCTGGATGGCCTCAACTCTGGGCTTTTTACAGCAGACTGAGTTAGCAGATTTTTTCCCAACACCATGACTCTTTGTGGCTTGTGCATGCTTTGCAAGGAGGATGGTGTCCTGATACCCATTCTCTGTAACATCCCCCACATCAAGAACCACAAAATCAATGGGGACTATCATCTTCCCAACTCTTACCAAGACATCGTCCACAATCCCTTCAGGTTGACGGAGCGAGCGATCGACAAGCTGTAAATGCATCCTGGTGGCCCTCAGACCGCCGAGCCCAAGTTTTTGATAGATAGAGAGAGGCATGAGATATATGTCCACCCCAAGGTCAAGCATCCCCGAAGCATCTTTTCCACTCCAGAAAGTTATATTGATCACAAAGCCACCGGGATCTATTTCTTTCTTCGGCAAGTTGTGCTGGAAGACACTCGTCGCCTCACAAACTCTAACCTCCTCATCATTCTCGAACCTTTTCTTATTTGTTGCACTTCCTGAAGAATCGTGCATAGGCCGGTATTTTTCTTCAACACATCGGGAGGAGATAGGTCTACATTGTCCTTAGCCAACATCGTATGGAGATCCCAAATCATTCTGCAGTCCTTATCCTCCAAAAGTCGGCCTGGAAAAGGGATCCTCGGCCTGTATGGATTGGGGGACTTGTGCACGACTGGCTCGGTAGGCGGTATAGCCGGAGCCTCTACTTTTAGTTCATTCCTCCATGGGATCTCCTTAACTTCTTCTTCCTCTTTGTCGACTGCTTTCTTCTCTAGCTCAGGCATAAGCACTGTAACCGCATTGCATGCTCCGGCTGACTCGACAACTTTCCTTTGTTCATATCAGCCTCGATGCTCCTGACCTATGTTGCTAGCTGGCCTACTTGTGTCTCAAGACGCTTAATAGAAGCTTCATTATTCATAGTCCGTTTCTCGTTGTTGGCCAAAAATTGGAGGATATTATCCAGCTTCTCATCTGAACTCGGCGGGCTCGGTCCGGCTCCCTGTACTGGCAACCCTATCATTTGTCCCCTTTGTTGCTGCTGTTGGGAACAAAATTGGTTTGAGGTGGCTACTGATAGTGGTTATTGGCCCATGAGAAGTTCAGGTGGTTTCGCCACCCTGGGTAATATGTGTTCGAGTAGGGGTCATTTTCAGGCCGGTTTTGATACCCCTGCAGTGCATTCACTTCGACATTCTATCCTTCATAGTTCGACTCTGCAGTCGATGGGCATACTACTGACCCGCGGCCCTGAACTCCACATGTGCCGCAAACATTTACGGCACTAGTCTGAATTGGTGAAGACCCTCTCGCATTCAGTAACCTCATTTTCTCGGTGAGGTCGGTGTTTGTCCCATTTTTGTTGCATTTTTTCTTTTTAGTTTACCTTTTCCCCCCATATTAGGTCTTTTAGTTGGTTTTTATCTCATTTTGTAGCTTATTGCGTGTTTTCCTCTATTTTGGTTTTTCTTGTATTTTCTGTACGCTTTTTCTGGGTTTTCTTCATCTTTGGTGTGCAAGTTGGAAGATTCAGGAGGGTTTATTTTTCAAGATAAGTGGACCGGGTGAACATAACTAAATAGAATGTTCCAATGGCAACAAGCAGGAAAAACGAAATTGAATTCCGAGTCCAAATGAGCTCGTACGAACCCGAGTTGCAAATCACGCAAGCAGCCTAAGTCTCCGTGCCCGCCCCGCGCCGCGATGACTGCCGCGATCCCGACAGAGCCTCCCAGGCATCCCAGTGCCGCGTCGTCTGCACCCTCACGTCGCGGTACCTCCAGTTTGCCACACCGCGTTGTAACGCCGCGACACCCTGATGCGGAAGTGGCTAGGCAGCTCAAGAACGCCGTAAGTCGGGCTTACCATGCGCGCAGGAGACAGGCACGAGCAACGGCGGAAGTGCGCGTATCGGAGTGGAGCGCGCGAGAAACGGGCGTGGATACGCCGCACGCGGATGTGCGGGCGGCATGTGCGGATGGCTTGCGTGGCGCGGGGTCGATGCGCGCGCACGCGGAAAGATCGGGCGCACGAGATTTGGGCGCAACGGACGAAGCCGCATGCCTCGAGGCATGCGGGATGGCGCACAGGCACGCGCGGGGCGCGCAACCCCATTCCTTGAGGAATGCGGACTGGCGGCAGCACACGCGCATAGGACAGGCGCGCTGGGCGTTGGCGTGCTGGCCACGCCGGGTGACGACGCACGCGCGGAAGGCGGTGCCCTAGTCCTCAAGGACTAGGGCGTGGACAATGGCGGCGCGCGGGTAGGGCGCCCGCGTGCGTGGACGGAAGAGAGAGAGGGAGAGTTTGAGTGGAGTGCAAGTCAAGTTGTTTCCATCTTACATTATGAGATCTAGATTGTTTAGGATACTGAATATTTTATTGCTTAATTATTTCCCTAGGTAGATTAGGACTAGATATAAATTGGTGCCTATATAAAGGACCAACCCCCCATGTTATTTTTCATCATAAAAGAATTAATAAGAACTCAAGAACTTTTGTTCATCTTCTTTGCTTTAGTACTTTCACCAAAATTCTATAGCAATTATATCGTTTAGAGGGGTGCGGTTTGTGAACCTCTAGGCACTATCGGCGATTCAAGGCACTGGTTTGTGGCTTATCGGCAATCGAAACACACGATCTTCATCATTGGTGCTTTCATTGAGAGGAGTTGATCGTGTGTTTTTATTCTTCCCCTTTCCCTTTCTTTTCTTTTCGAATTTTCTTCGTCCCCCTATCAAAAAAAAAAAGCATCTTCTTCAAACACGAGTCCTCAAAGCAAAGAACGCAAGCAAGAGAAGAAAGCTATTGCCAATAAAGAGATGAAGGACAAGATCGATAATCTCGATGTCCAATTTCGCAGTATGAGCGAGGCTATCGAAACGTTGGGTGAAGGACTCGGCAATACCAAATCCACGGTGCAAGATTTAATGGAAACCATGAACCAGCGATTTGATGAGATGGCACGCACGGTACTCGATCGCCTGCCACCACCGCAGCAACGCGATCAGGCGCGGCGGCACGAGCGCGAGCGGCCTGAAGGAGAGGATCGGCGTCGCGAGGAGCGGGAGCGCGAGGACGACCTCGATCGGCAGTCCCAGGCGTCCACATACCACGAGTGCCCGAGGATCGACAAACCACGCATCACGCTGTCCACGTTCACAGGCAGCGATCCGGACGCATGGCTCCACAGGGAGGTACAATATTTCGAGCTTAATGAAACCGATGGTCCCGATCGCGTGAGGTATGCAGCTTATTATCTTGATGGTGAGGCCAACGTATGGTGGCAATGGCTCACTAGGATCTACCGCAAGCGCCAGCAAATTATTACTTGGGATGTTTTTGAGAGAGAGTTGCTTACGCGATTTGGTACGTCCGATTATCATAATTACAATGAGGCTCCTACGCGCATACGGCAAACAAGCAGCCTACGCGAATACATTAGGGAGTTCGAACGATTGGCTTGCCGCGTGCGTGACTGGCCGGAAGAGGCACTAGTTGGCGCGTTTATCGGCGGGTTGAAATTCGACTTGGCTGCTGAGGTATGGCTCGAGAGGCCCGACACCATGCATGACGCGATGGAAGTGGCCCGACGCCGGGAGGATCACCTGGTTGCAACTCGAAGGGGACGGGCAGACGCCCGGATTCCCGACGCACGACGCACAGGCCCAAGTCAAGTACCCACGGGCGCTCGGCCTGCGGTCAATACACGGCCAGTGGGGGCATTAGTCCGACACCTATCGCCGGAGGAGGTCAAACAGCGACGTGAGAAGGGTCTCTGTTTTAAGTGCGAAGAGAAGTTTATCCCGGGGTATCAGTGCAAGCAAGCCTTTGTCATTGAGGTGGCCAACCCGGACGACAAGGAGGTTGAGGTCGAGGAGGAATCGCCTCAAGACGACGAGACTGAGGTCTTCAGTGATGAGCCTGAAATCTCGATGCACGCTATGGCCGGGATACGAGGTCCTCGGACTATGCGCTTACCAGCTTGGGTCAAGGATCGAAAGGTGATGGTGCTAGTAGACAACGGGTCATCCCACAATTTCATCAACGCCGAGTTGTCTCAAAAACTGAATTTGTCAACTGTGAATATTGAACCTTTTGAGGTACGGGTAGCCAACGGGGAGAGGCTGCAATGCACTAAGTCCTTCCGGAAGGTGCCAATCAGGTTTAGCGGAGTTACGGTGAAGGCTGATCTATATGCCTTACCCCTGGTTGGGCCAGATGTAGTACTGGGAGTCCAATGGCTCGAAGGACTAGGCAAGGTGACGACCGACTATCGAACGGGAATTATGGAGTTCAACTCCGAAGGTCGTCAGGTCACCCTCAGCACCAGCACTGAGAAAGAAGCTAAGGAAGTAGGGTTGAAGAGCATCGAGAAGGTTTGGCGTGGTGGAGGCCAAATCTTTGCCGTAGTAGTCGAGGATGTGGGAGCACACTCGAGCAAGGACGCACAACAACAGGGAGAGGTGCGTGAGCTTCTCGAAGAGTTTGAAGGAGTACTGGACGAGCCCAAAGGACTACCACCGCACCGAGAGTTCGACCATCGCATACCGTTGGCCAATGAACAGCATGCCATACATGTCCATCCTTATAGGTACGCTCACTTTCAGAAAACCGAGATCGAACGGCAAGTGGCCGAGATGCTTGAATCAGGTCTCATACAGCATAGCAAGAGTCCGTTCTCTTCTCCAGTTCTGTTGGCTAAAAAGAAAGACGGCACGTGGAGATTCTGTACTGACTACCCAGCTCTAAACGCTGCAACCATCAAGGACAGATTTTCAATCCCCAGTGTCGACGATATGCTTGATGAGTTAGCCGGATCACGCTACTTCTCTAAGCTCGATCTAAGAGCTGGCTACTATCAGATTCGACTTCACAAAGCCGACATCCCAAAGACAGCCTTTCGCACACACCAGGGGCACTATGAGTATCTGGTTATGCCATTCGGCTTATGCAACGCCCCATCCACTTTCCAATTCGCCATGAACTCTATTTTCAAGGAGTATCTGCGTAAGTTCGTTCTGGTATTCTTTGACGATATCCTGATTTATTCAAAGTCATGGGACGAACATCTTGGGCATCTGAGAGTAGTGCTCGAAATTCTGGAGGCCAACTCATTCCACATCAAACCGTCCAAGTGTTCATTCGGGCAGGAGATGGTTGAATATCTTGGACATTTCATATCACATGACGGTGTGAAGGTCGACCCACGAAAAATTGAGGCTATGGTCGACTGGCCTAAGCCAACTAGTCTCACACAGTTGAGAGGATTTTTGGGGCTTACAGGTTACTACCGGAAGTTTGTAAAGGATTATGGAACCATCGCTAAGCCGCTAACAGCAATGACTAAGAAAGGCGGATTCACATGGACCGAAGCTAGCGAAAAGGCGTTTGGAAAATTGAAGGAAGCTATGACAACAACGCCAGTACTCGCCATGCCCAGATTTGATGTCTTGTTCGAGGTACATACCGATGCAAGTGACATTGGAATTGGGGCTGTGTTAGTGCAAGAGGGGCGACCCCTGGCCTATCTCAGCAAGGCGTTGGGCACTACTCGACTGGGTCTGTCAGTATACGTGAAGGAGATGTTAGCAGTTGTCGAGGCTGTACGGTGTTGGAGGCCTTATCTACTAGGCCGGCGATTTCAAATTGTTACCGATCAGCAACCGCTCAAGCACCTATTGGAGCAAAGGATTGTTACCCCCGAGCAACAGAAGTTCGTGTCTAAACTTATGGGGTTTGATTTTGAGATAATCTATCGACCAGGTCGCCAGAACGCAGTAGCCGACGCACAATCCCGGCGAACCGACGTGGCCGAGTTGAGCGCGATCACTGGGCCTACTTGGGCCATTTGGGAGGAGATCCGGAAGGTACAAGTAGTGGATACCCATTGCCAGGAACTGCGCCATTCGATAGAAGCAGGAAAGACAACTGCCATCGACTACGAGTTACACAACGATCTACTTCTACACCGAGGTCGAGTCTATGTCCCCGACAGTGGGCAGTTACGCGAGCAGATTTTGCAGCACTTCCATGACTCTAAGGTTGGAGGCCACTCGGGTATTTATCGCACGTGGATGAGGATAGCCAACACTTTCTTCTGGCCGGGACAGCAAGGTACCGTCCGGGACTACATAGCACGATGCGACGATTGTCAGCGTACTAAGTCTGACTCGCGACGGCCAAGTGGGCTATTACAACCCTTACCAGTACCCGAGGCAATCTGGGAAGACATCACCATGGATTTCATCGAGGGGCTACCAAATTCTAATGGGTTTGACGGTGTTATGGTTGTGGTGGATCGTCTCATGAAGTACGCTCACTTCATACCCATTACCCATCCTTACACCGCAAAGTCAATTGTCAGGCTATTCGTGTAGTATGTGATGAAACTGCATGGAGCGCCTCGATCCATCGTCTCTGACCGAGACCGGATTTTTATGAGCAACTTTTGGTCTGAGTTCTTCAAGCTGCCGGGAACAAATTTATCTATGAGCTCCGCCTATCACCCACAGACAGACGGACAAACAGAGGTAACCAACCGAACCCTTGAGCAGTATTTGAGGTGCTACGTCCATCAATTTCCAAAGCGGTGGGAGAACTTTTTACCATGGGCAGAGTATTGGTACAACACCACTTACCACGAGTCGACCAAGATGACGCCATTTGAGTTGGTCTATGGGCGAAAACCCCCAACATTGGTCAATTACTCAGAAGGGAGTACCATCAACGATGAGGTTGGTCGAGAATTAGAGGAACGAGATTTGATGTTACGTGAGCTAAAGAGAAATCTCGAAGGCTCAATTAATCGAACCAAAGCCTTCGTAGATGGAAAAAGGCGAGAGGAAAATTTTGCACCAGGCGAGTATGTCTACTTGAAGCTACGACCATTCAGACAGCGTACGACAGCGCAAAGGGCCGCGACTAAGTTGGGAGTTCGCTACTATGGGCCTTATCAGATTCTAAAGCGCATTGGTCAAGTAGCTTATCGCCTTGAGTTACCAGAAAGCTCACAAATCCATCTTGTTATCCATGTCTCGCAACTCAAGAGGAGTTTAGGAGAAGCGCAAAAGTACTGTGAGGAGTTGCCAACTACCGCAACCGACGGCAGGGCTATCATACGCCCAAAACAAGCCCTTGAGTATCGCAAGGTAAAGAGAGCAGGGCGTTATCGTTGGGAAGTGCTTGTTGATTGGGAAGAATTGCCGCCCGAAGAAGCCACGTGGGAAGATCTTGAAGAGATACGTGGTCAATTCCCGAACTTTATCCTTGAGGACAAGGAGTCACTTGAAGGGGACGGGAATGATGCGGAAGTGGCTAGGCAGCTCAAGAACGCCGCAAGTCGGGCTTACCATGCGCGCAGGAGACAGGCACGAGCAACGGCGGAAGTGCGCGTATCGAAGTGGAGCGCACGAGAAACGGGCGTGGATACGCCGCACGCGGATGTGCGGGCGGCATGTGCGGATGGCTTGCGTGGCGCGGGGTCGATGCGCGCGCACGCGGAAAGATCGGGCGCACGAGATTTGGGCGCAACAGACGAAGTCGCATGCCTCGAGGCATGCGGGATGGCGCACAGGCACGCGCGGGGCGCGCAACCCCATTCCTTGAGGAATGTGGACTGGCGGCAGCACACGCGCATAGGACAGGCGGGCTGGGCGTTGGCGTGCTGGCCACGCCGGGTGACGACGCACGCGCGGAAGGCGGTGCCCTAGTCCTCAAGGACTAGGGCGTGGACAATGGCGGCGCGCGGGTAGGGCGCCCGCGTGCGTGGACCGAAGAGAGAGAGGGAGAGTTTGAGTGGAGTGCAAGTCAAGTTGTTTCCATCTTACATTATGAGATCTAGATTGTTTAGGATACTGAATATTTTATTGCTTAATTATTTTCCTAGGTAGATTAGGACTAGATATAAATTGGTGCCTATATAAAGGACCAACCCCCCATGTTATTTTTCATCATAAAAGAATTAATAAGAACTCAAGAACTTTTGTTCATCTTCTTTGCTTTAGTATTTTCACCAAAATTCTATAGCAATTATATCGTTTAGAGGGGTTCGGTTTGTGAACCTCTAGGCACTATCGGCGATTCAAGGCACTGGTTTGTGGCTTATCGGCAATCGAAACACACGATCTTCATCACGCTGGCGTGCGCGCTGGGCGCTGTGCATGCGCGCTGTCGTGCGCTGGGGCGCTGTGATGAAGGATCGGATGTTCGTGTCCTCGACTTGTCTCGA
>CACSLK010012206.1:300985-344234 GCA_902706635.1 Striga hermonthica | reverse complement strand
ACTTGGCTGAACATAAAACAAAATATAACAACCGAATACATGAAAATTGCTCGAGGGTTTTGATGAAAATACGAACATAACTTGATCATGGCTTAAGAGACATAAAAACCGAACTTAACTTGATTCAATTGACATGAACCGAACATGGATCCCTAAACTGGTCATATTAACATGAATTGATAAAGAAGATGATGATACCTCCTTGAACTCTCGGTTGGTCGCACAAGATGCTCATGATCATTCAGTGCGGTGTGCTCGTGAGCTCTCCGCGTGCGTGCACCGTGCGGTAAGCTAGCTTGTGCGTGAGCTCTCCCTTAATTCCTCACTTATCTCTTCACTTAACTCTCCTATACTTACTTAAATATGGCTGAAGATAGTGCTTAAGGAAATGGAATTTCTTCCCAACTCTTAACATTTAAGTATGGCCGAAAGTTTATGAAGAGGTGAGGAATATTGTTGTCCAATCATTTCTTGCCATTTGCTAACCTTAGGTGCACTAGTCACACTTAGTCATCAACTAATTGGCTTAATCATATGTTAAGTGTTGGAATAGTGACACATCATGCTTAAAATGCATGTCAAATTTCATGAATTATCCCAAATTGCTCACGGCAATTTAATGAGTTTAGAGCATGATTAATCTTTAATTAAGCCCACTAACATGCTTAATTGTTGATTAATGCATGATCATTAGACTAAGCTTGATACTTAATTACCAAAATTATTCCGAACGTAAACGTGACATCGAAAATAATTTCGGATAATCTCGACTGAAAATGATTAATTCCGAAAATAATACTCGACAATATTATTATATCGGAATTAAATACATGATTTATTATTATTAACATGACGGGATATTCCTGACTGAATAATTAATTTCGAACTCATTAATTAAATAAACGAATCGGAATTAAATCTGGAAACTTATTCGGTTACTTTAAATAATTAAACCGAATAATTTATCGACTAATAGTCGAACTTGGAATATAACTAGCTGATTAACTCGAACTTGAACATGAACATGATTATTTATTAACAAAGGCTAGCTTAAAACTAAAAGCTAGTATTTTCCTTTATTAATAAAATACGGGGCGTTACAATTAGCTTTGCTCAAATTTACATGAACATACATTGTTTTTTATATAACCGCATATTTTGTACTCCCTCAAAATTTCAATCGACACCAGATTGAGTTTTTGTTTCCATTGCGAAGATCATGTGGCATGTGACTTGGCTACCATGAATCACGACGGTGGATCTATGTCCCAACCCCTACAGCTTAATGGGTTAAACTATTCCTATTAGAAATCGATAATGAACATCTTGTTGCATCCTTCGGGAAAAGGTGCGTGGGAAAGTGTTGAGAATGGGTGGAAACATCCGATGATGAAGAAGAGTCCTAGACAAAGAAGATATCAATGGACTGTCCGAGGAAGTTCTCAAACCATGCGACACATGGACTGACATGGAAAAAATGCAAGAAGAGGCTAACTCTTGAGTCTTATATGTCATTCCATACATTCTAATTTACTAGAGTAATTCATTAGTCAAGATCGACTAATTCCAAAATTACACTACAATTGTTCACGATACTTAGTCCAGTTATATCTAGGTTGTGAACAATACTTTACATTTTACAGGACACCGATAATATGATCTTTTGTTCAACACTATTAAGTATAGTATCTACAATGTAAAGTAATATAACAAAATACTTTTGACTAATGGATATATCATATATGAAAAATAGATAACAAATTAAAAAGTAATGGAGTTTTAAGGTATACATATACTTCAAGTTAAACAAGTATTTTACAATTTTGAAAGCCCAAATAGACTCTATCGTTTCGGAAAAAAAAATCCCAAATAGACATTGGTAAAAGTCCAAATCTACATAAATTACTCAAAACCGCCAGAATTGGACATATAGGATTACGAAGCAGCAAAGTCGATGAATTGAAGATGTTTAGTGTTTTTGTCGCTATTTTCATGTGTTTTGTGTGCCTTATTATATAGTTTTAGGCTCGTTTTAGTGTCGACCGGTCCATTTTGTCGTGTTTTGTGTATTTTTGTTATTGTATAGTGCTTCCGTATTTTTGCGCTTTTTCTCTTTTGTTTTGGTGTTGAATAGGTCCAATGTGTCGAGAACAAAGAGATGAGCCGTCCAACCTGGAAAATCCGACCAAGCCATACCGGGACGAAGAGAATTCAATGATGAGAATTTTGGTCCAAGTTTCATGCGAATCGGAGTTGTGTGCGAAAAGTTAGAGCGAAATGAAGTCGCACGTGCCCGCACTGCAGCCTTGCCTGCGAATTGCCGTTCGCGCCCGCGAAATGGCCCTAATCCGCGAGTGTTGCGCTGCAGGCCGCGAGTCCTCCTTTCGCGCCCGCGAAATGCCCCTTGCCCACGAGTTCCTCCAAGAGCGATGCTGCCAGCCCGCGAGTTTCATCCCTCGCGCCAGCGAAACGGACCTAACCCGCGAGTTCCCATTCGCAGCACCACTCGTGTGCCTTCAGTTGCCCAGCACGCTCGCGGATACGCGCGTGAGCTCGAGAGTGCAGTGCCCAGCGCCCCTTCGCCCGTGCGTTCGCCTTCCCGCGTGCTCGCAAAATTGATGGTGAGGACGAGAGTGTCGCGGCCCAGCGCGCCCGTGCGCATCCTTGCCTGCGTGCTCGCAAAAATGGTGGAGAGCTCGGGAGTGTGTTATTAAATGTGCATGTTTTTAGTGTGTGTTTGTGGTGTAGCTATAAATAGACATCTTGCTTTGTATTTTGGGACATAACCCTCATTTCCCAACTTTTAAGTTGGGAAAATCCTCTCTATTTTCTTTTTTCCTTTTTTATATTTTGGTTTGGAGCATATGAATCAAGTTTTCCGATGAATTTCTGGCGACATTGTTTCGAGTAAAGTTTCGAGCTTTTGACTTCGTTCTCCTTCCAAGTGCGTGTAAGAGTGGGTACTTAGTCTTAAGCCTCATTACTTCGTATATATTTGTTTGCTTTTGTGAAAATTGATATTGTGCTTGAGTTGCTTGGAGGAAAAGATTGAATCTTTGGATCGTGAATGCTTGACAAAGTGTGATTAGGAGTTAAATGCTTGCTCGTTTTGTGCTAGAGTTTGGTTTAGCTACCTAGGGTTTTAGCTAGCATGGCAATGTTCGGTTATTTGTGTGTGTTTGATCATAGAGACTCCGGCGAACCAAAATCTCTCTTTCCCCCTTGATTTCTCGCATCTTCTTGCGTGCTTTTTCTTTCCTTGCTAATTGCCTTCAATTGCCCTCATTTCGTAGATTAGTCTAGCTTTAAATGAATCCCCTTCAAGCGAGTAACATGTTTAGGATCTCTTCGATTGTGTGATTTGGCGACTAGATAGTGAACGAAACTCCGAAGAGCCTTCCTTCAGAACGACCCGAGTTCGGGTAACTCGGTTACCAATTGCCCAAAAATATTACAAACAGAAGATAATCAAAAGGAAACGAATTTGATATATCGTACATGAAAAACAGATAACAACTAATAAGTAATTATGTTTTAAAATAGATTTATAATTTAAATTAACCAAGTAGTTTATAATTTTGAAAGTCCAAATAGACATGATGAAAGTCCAAATCTACATTTATTAATCCAATATACCAGAATTGGACACATAGAATTACGAAGCTCAAAAAGTCAACACATTTATTAAGAAACATTAAAAAATAATATATTATCTTGGAAAACTCTGCAGAGCGTAAATTCATTTGAAATTTTGATTGACATTAAATCATTTTAAAATTCAAGACTTTTTATGATTTTTGGATTCAAGTGGAAATCTTTAAAAAATCGCATGTTTGGAGATGAAATTTGACATGAGATGTTCTATTAAAAATCTAAGTTCTTAAAAATTTCAATGAATACACTTGCATTTATATATGGAGAGAAAATATGGTACTTTTCTGAACACATTGTCCTAAGAGAATAAAAATGGGCTATGCATGGTTTGACTCTCAAGTCTCACCTACTGGCACTACACCAAAAAAAGCTTCATATAACACTTTAGACATAACGTTTTTTTTTAAATAAGTGCTATGTTAAAAACACGTAATCCTTAGATAACACTTAATTTAACAAGCATTGTAAGAAGATTAACATTACATAACACTTCTTTTAAAAATGTTATATAAGTTACTCCCTCCTATTCATTATAAATGTCGTTTTGACTTTTTTGATTCATCCATTTTGTTATGTATCTAGATATTAATATGTCTAGATACATAATAAAATAGATGAATCACAAAAGTAAAAACGACATTTATAATGAACAGGAGGTAGTATAACACTTATTCATATTATAACACTCTCTTTTAAAAAGTGCTATATAAATTATAACACTTAAATAGTGTTTCGTAGCGAACAAACTTTATTCTGTAAAAACTGGACGAAGAACAAAGAGAGAAGAACCCTACTCTCCGACTTGCTACCCATTCCTGAAGAATTTCATCTTCAATTCCTGGCAATAAGAACAATTCCTAGAGGATTTCATCCGCCACGAGGAAGTTGCTTCGCCACCACCGCAACAGCAGCAGCCGCAGGTATCGCAGATTGGGTCGGTCCCCCAGCTCCTTGCCAGCGGCATAGCTGGGGCCTTCAGCAAGACTTGTACTGCTCCTCTAGCTCACCACACCATTCTTTTTTAGGTTTATTTTCGTTTTTCCCTTTTTGTTGTTTTCGCACCTTCTTTATTTTTTTAACGTAAACTATGCTTAATTTGGGGCTTGAGTGAACCATGGAGCTTAACGAATTTCCCCTAGCACACCAAGACCAATAAAAGAAAAATTCATCTTTTGTATAGGTTATTGTGAATTTCCCCTTTGTTCTTTTTTTACATTTAAAATCTAGTTGGCTGGTGATTTTACAATTCAAGATTAAGTTTGTACAGGGTTGATTGATATTCTTGGGAAAATTTAATGTGGCTACATTATTTGTTTAATGAGGCATACTTATCAGTGTATATTTTCATGAGATATGTGAGTGGTGTGAGGCTTCACTTTTGTATTTTGGATAATAGGTATGAAACTGAGTGTGTAAGAGAGATGAGGGATTGTTTAGTGATTCGTTCAGTGAGGAGAGTGAATGCGAGAAGTTGTGGAGGTGGCAATGGATGTTCTTCTGAGGAAGGCTTAATCGAGCAGGATAGCTCGTGTCCAAATGAAAGACTGGGTAATCTTTACCTTCAATATTTTGAGCCATCATCTCCATACGGAAGGGTTCCTCTAACAGACAAGGTACTTGTTGTTGGATGGATATTGATGAAACTTTCTCCTTTTTATTAATTTTTTTTTCAATTGCTTATAATACTGAAGAATCAACAAAGGATAAATTTTATTAGATTACTTGTATGGGTAAGAGATGTGTCACTTTTGACAAGATGCCGACATTCTTCTTCTTTTCTTAATAAGAATACGATCCGTGTGTATTATAGATTGTATTTATTCCATTTGATTTAACATTTTTGCTTGTAGAATATATTCTCTTCTTCTTGTGTTGATATTTCTTTCTTCATTAGTGATTAGAGCTGCTAAAAATGATTTCATAATTAGTCATACCATTGATTATTTTTGCTTGGCAGAGTAGTAGCTTAGCCCAAAGATACCCTGGATTAATGTCTTTGAGAAGTGTAGACCTCTCGCCAGCTAGTTGGATGGCAGTTGTCTGGTGTGTGTGTCTCTCTACTACTTTAATCGTTGATTTCCATGTTGAATCAATAAATTCACAACATTCAGGTACCCCAATGTTACCATATTTTTACTGGTACCCAATTTACCATATTCCCTCCACTTATCCATATTTTGAGTGGTAATGCTAGGGGTTTGTATTATTATCGTTTGAGAAAAAGAATAACTCTAGGGCTTTGCAATGGGCCAACGCCAACCAGATTCAAATGTCGAGCTCCATTGCTTTGACAGACTAGGCAAGCTGCCACGTACTCTCTAATCCTTGGCTTCATTCTCTTCCAATAAAATTCATTTTGTACTCAGTGCTATGTTTTTTTGGATGTCTTGATGGGTGTTGTCATGGATATTAGAATAAACTAAGCATAATACATGAGAAAGGTAGACATAACCTTTGTAAAGAAATAAACTACCATGGGGGACCAAGGAGCACAAAGTCGCCTTGTTGGTTTAGTGCCTTGATGGTTTAGTGTGATTAATTGCTAGAGATGATTAAGGGGCATGCATTTCAGTCAGAGAATCTCCATGTTTTATAGTCTGGGGTTAGGAGATGGAATAGAAAGTTGTGTCCTTGTTAAGTTGACTAGAGTGTATCTGCTGTGCGATTGAGAAGTTGTAAGTAACTTTACCAATCAAAAGTATATCCGCATGAAAATCATTCCCGATATATGTTTTCCTCATGAATCTGTGAATAACATTCTACTTTTGATCCTTGTCTTGCAGATGTGTTTTTTGTATTGCCTCGGATCAATTATTTTTGAAGTTGCTATTGTTTACACTTGGTTTATTACTACTTCTTTTATCCTCTTAAGACAAATGTGACGCGGTTCAATAAAACATAATCGTTGTTGTAGGAAAGTAAAGAGTGCTGTTATTTTATTGGTTCTCATACTGATCGACGTTATTCTATTGATTGGTTGTCACACTTCATTTTAGGCATTAGGACTATCTTTTTGGGATTCTTTAAATTGAAATGTGGTCTATCCTTCTGGGATGGAGGAAATATTGGACTGGTGTTGTTGAACTGTTCCATGTAACTATCTCTTTTACGTGCGTCACTAGTATGATGAACGCATAGTTGATGAATTGTTCTTTTCTGTTAAGTCAATCATTTTTTCTTTATTGAACAAAATTCTAAATTTATATATATATATATATATATATATATATATGACAGATACACGGGTCATGTTTTCTGACGCACTAAATTTGTTGCAAAGTTGAGAGAGATGAAGACTAATGATAATATGCTGCTATTTAGATGTGAACTTGGTGCAGGACATTTTTCAAAATCTGTACGGTAAGAATGTCAAATCCTTTGATTGAGAGAAAAATACTTTGTGTTTTCCTAAGATATGTATTTTTCCATATTGCCAACCAGATTATTATTTTAAGCTCATTTTTTTGTCATTCTATTATGCACTCATTTTTTGGTATTTTGGTTAGACTCTAATTAATAATGTTATATTTTGTAGTACTTAACTCGTTACAAGTGCGTTCAATTATCTAAGGAGCAAGTAAATGATGGTTGGAAAGAATGGAAACAATAGGTAAAAACTCTACTAGTATCGTTTCGTTTGTTGTTATTGTTGTGTTAAATTTCAAATCTATTACGAAATAGAATTAATCGATAATGATTGAGATTTTTCTTTTCAATGCGTAATTCTGGCAGATATATGCACATCGTTTTCGTACTTAACAGGTATGTCTTTTATTATACTCGTATTACATTCTTTTATATATTGTGATGAAATGATTTTGATAACAATATATGTATAATTTTCGCGATGTAGGGGGATGTCATCAAAACTTTCTTAGTCATCAGTGATGAAATGACTTTGATATGAATATATGTATAACTTTCGCGGTGCAGGGGATGTCATCAAAACTTTCTGTCAGGATATCGGCTAATAGTGGACGAAGTTTTTACTAGGAATATTAGTTGTTTTTTCTTGATTTGCTGGAATTGGAGATACGATTCTCTTGTGCTACATTATTCCCTTGTACATACATTAGTACAATGTTAAAATTTGTGGATTGTGTTAGTAAGTTTTTGTTGTATTCATGTTTTGGTTGTTTTCTTGTTGGGTTTTGCTTCTTGGTTCATAAGGTTTATGATTTAAGTCGTTGGTTCTTATTTACTAGAACAGAGGGCTAATGAATACAAGCACAAAAAACATATAAAAAAACACACATAAGTAACACTTGGTTAGAGAAGTGTTATAAATTATCATCATCTCAGATAGCGCTTCTGTTAAAAAATGTTATCTGATCAATATTATAGATAACGCTTAATATAAAAAGTGTTATGTGAAAGATTCTTTACATAGCGCTTAATATAAAAAAAGTGTTAATGTGAAGGGTTCCTCACATAACGCTTAATATAAAAAAGTGTTATGTGAAAGATTCTTCACATAACGCTTTATAAGCGTTATCTGAGAGATCGTTTTTCAGATAACACTGACTCCGATAGCGAGTAGCATGTTTAGGACCTCTTCAATTGTGTGATTTGGCGACTAGATAGTGAACGAAGCTCCGAAGAGCCTTCCTTGAGAACGACCCGAGTTCAGGTAACTCGGTTACCAATTGCCCAAAAATATTACAAACAGAAGATAATCAAAAGGAAACTAATTTGGTATATCGTACATGAAAAAAAGATAACAACTAATAAGTAATTATGTTTTAAAATATATTTATAATTTAAATTAACCAAGTAGTTTATAATTTTGAAAGTCCAAATAGACATGATAAAAGTCCAAATCAACATTTATTAATCCAATCTATCAGAATTGGACACATAGAATTCGAAGCTCAAAAAGTCAACACATTTATTAAGAAACATTAAAAAATGATATATTATCTTGGAAAACTCTGCAGAGAGTAAATTCATTTGAAATTTTGATTGACATTTAAAACTTTTTAAAATTCAAGACTTTTTATGATTTTTTGATTCAAGTGGAAATCTTTAAAAAAAAAATCGCATGTCTTCTATTGTATTTTTTCTTTAAAATCATAATAATTCATAAATATAACAGACAAATTCAAGTGATAAATAAATAAAATATCTCATAATTTTTAAATGATTTTGAAATAATAAATAAACATCTCTTGACTTTTTAATAATTTTTAAAATCTCAAAAGAATACACAAAAACTCTTAAAAATCTAAGTTCTTAAAAATTCCAATGAATACACTTGCATTTATATATGGATAGAAAATATGGTACTTTTCTGAACACATTGTCCTAAGAGAATCAAAATGGGCTATGCATGGTTTGACTCTCAAGTCTCACCTACTGGCTTGCATGTTGATAGTATAATCAAGAAAACGACCCATTTTGACCATTCATAAAATTAACTATTGACTATAGTTAAAGTTTCCCTCGGTCGGAACCGTTCACTAGATTACAAGTTAATAAATCTCTATCTATGCCAGTTACCACCGGAATCATGTAACCCAAGACTTTTTCTTTTTTTTTTAGTTTTTTTTTTTGGTACAGTGACCTTCCAATTTCCGGATCCACAGGAGAACCGACAAATTCAGAATCGAGTCGGGTCTTAAGTTCTTTTCTTTGGTTTTAATAATATGGGGTTAGGTAATTGCTTTAGGACTTACGCATGTGCTGTGGTTGACCTATAATGCATCGCCCTCCGTTAGTAATTATAAATGGGTTTTATTAAATAACTAGTGCGCATCCTGTGCGATGCACGGATCAGATTGTTACTTAAAACATCTTTTAAAACTTTATTTTAAATATAATTATTTATATTTAACATCTCATTATTGCAAGAAAATAAATACAAAATATGAATAAACATATATTATTTATGTAAATGGAATGAGTCTCCACAACCAAACCAATAACACCCAACACATGTTATATGATAAAATTAATTATATACATTGTACAATAAAAAAAATTGTAATTATGAGATGAAAAATGACAAGCATATTTGAAAAATGTGGAGCCGTATGATTTCCGTGCTAACTGTTGGATTCAAAATGTTTAATTTTATTTGGACGGACGACATAATAAGAATATAAACCATAAATTAAATAAAAAATCACGTATATGAAACTCTTATAATATGGTTGCTAGTTGGAAAAATACAGAAATAAATCAATATGTATAAAAGTGTTCCACCGATGTGTAAATGTAAAAATATGTATTTTATTATATAACATGTGTAAAATATCTAAATGTTCTATATTATTATTCTAAAAAAATGTGTGAAATCACCTAAATATTTCTAAACTATTACTAAAAAATATCTAAAAAAATTATTAAATATTATCTCATATTGATTTATGATGTTCGACATTTTTAGATTATTAAATTTATGTTAATATGTGATATTAGACTATGTTATCTCTTTTAACTTAGAGGGTTTAAATCTAATTATAATCAAATTTGTTCTATTACATTTATGAAAATTGATCTTTTAATTCATATGTAGCCAAAATTATTCTCTTAACATATTTAAAGTTACAATTTATATGATATTTTAATGGAACTTTTTATATTGTTTAGCACGGTGTCCTAAAAAAAAAGTAAAATTAAGATACAATAAAATTGATACATATAAAAAATAAATTTCTTTATATATTATAATTGCACAATCTCTAAAAAGTGGTATGATTTGGAGGAAAAATTCCGAGACGACTCGGCTTTTTGGTTTATTATTATTATTATTGCACGATATATAAGATTGATACATATATAGAGTAATGTTTATAATTGTAAAATTTTGTAATTTTGCATTGGTCATACTATGTTTAAAAAAAAAATGTAGAATGCTATTCAGATTTTAAAAAACCCGAGCCGTCTTGGTTAAACTAACATTTAAAATTCCGAGACATATATGGTATGAAAATATAATTGTGCAATAATATTCTTGAATATTTTTTCCCAACAACAAAGATTGGTCACATGCAATTAATCTGTTGAAGAAAATAAACAAATCCACGAGAAAAGAAGAGATTGGATTAGTATGAAAGTAGGGAAAGCATCTGTTTTTGATAAGATATTTGTTTTCTTACTAGTGTGTATCCCGTGCGATGCACGGACAGACTTTTTACTTAAAATATTTTCTAAAAATTTATATTAAATATAATTATTTATGTTTAACATCTCATTATTGTAAGAAATGAAATACTATGAAAGGTTATATATTATTTATTTGAATATAATGAGTGTCTCCAACCAAACTAATAACATCCAACATATGATATATGATTAAATCAATTATATGATCGTCATACATTTTTAAAAAAATCATCAATTAAGTTGAATTATCCGAATTTAAAAAGTAATTTATGATATCATTGATCATATTTACCCGTTGTATTTAAAGATATCATTGACCATATTTTTATGAATTAAGTTTTCAAAATATCTTTTTCAGAACATTTTTTTAATTTGAATTTGAATTTTTCATCCAGCCGCCATTTTCCACAAAAAATAAAAAAATAAAAACAGTACTTTTGGAAAAATTTAGACGTGAAAATCAAATAAAATTAATTTAATAGTAATCGACTAATTTAATATTATTCAAAATTGTTTGATTCGGTCATAACCAAATTTGATTGGGCTTATCAAATGAAATTTTAAGAAACAAAGTATTATTTATATAGTTGGATAATCGTTTGATTTCATTCTAAGCCAAAATGATTAGGCTTATCAAATAATCATTTTAAGTTTTGCTTAATCTGCTTTAGTTTTTGAATTTTGTAGTTATCTAATGTTAACAAATTTAGTGTTTTGGATAGTATAGATTCAAAAAAATCACAAAAAAACTGGTATATAATCTAAACTCAAATTCCTTTAATGTTGTATATGGTATTAATTTTAATTTATTGTGATGTAAAATTTTAAAATCATTTGGCAGATAATATTCCAAATTCGACAATTCTGTCGCGCCCCAAAAAATCATAGAATATCACTTGAAAATTTGTTTAACAATGAACAAATAACAATATCCTTTTAACAATTAACATTATCCACTTTTTTACCAAAATATTATCCAATTGTTTACCATACCATGTATCAATTAACAATATCCGATTTTTTATCAAAATCTTATCATCTTAGTTAACAATATTTGGTATCTAATTTAAACAAATTGCATGGGAGGATTTCAAGCAAATTTCATGGGTGAATTATTTCAAACAAATTATATGAGCGGGAAAAAGCAAAAAAAAAAAAAAAAAAAAAAAAAAAAAAAAAAAAAAAAAATCCAAAATTGGTAAAAAACAAAAAAACACAAGCGGAAAAATGTCTTTTAAAAAGCGGGAAAACGAACCTTTTCGATTTATTTATTTATTTATTGTATATTTTCTCAGACAATTTTCTGGTTCCCTATAATATTTCAGTTACACGGTCCAACTTTTCTCAAATGGTGATAAATATATTGTTTAGCTGACCGCCGACCGCCAAACTGCTGCCGAAGAATCCCACCCGCCTCTCCACGCGCAGCAGCCTGCAAAATAAAACAAAGGACACCAAAAGATAATGAGAAACCTCATCAAATATTCACATGGGAACCACGCCACGTCGGCCGTTCGACAGAGCCCATTGGCCGTCACGTGCCACGCAGCCACCGTCAACAGATACCAATGTCGGCGGCATTCACCGGACTACGGCTTCCCAGTCGTGACATTAAAAAGAAGCAAAATAAAACCAGTTAACCAATTAGTTACACAATTTCTTAAATTTTTCTGTCAAATTAACCAAACAGCTCTTGGCTAGTTCAGATTTCGAGCTCGATATTTTCTAATTTTCAGCTTGTTAATAGCTCAGTTGTTGAGCGCTTGAGCCAGTTGGAGTTCGATTATTTGCTCATTTTGTTAGATTGCATACTCAAATAGGAGCAAATTTGAACAAAACTTAGCTCAATTTTCCCAGCGTCGGCAAAAAAGTCTCCATAATTGTTAGAGCCGCAAATTAGCAGTATAACCAAGTGACATTTTGTAGGAAGAAAAAAACAAAAAGGTCACAAGTTTAGCAGTTAAAAAAAAAAATTGAAACAACTCCTCTCTTGTGTTTCTCCCCAATTTCCTTCCCCTTACTATTGAGAATAATTCCTAATCGGCACGTGGTAAGCCCTGGCCTGGCAATAACGGCTTTTCCCGGCGACGACGAGATACCCAACGACCGGAGACGCGCACCGCCTCACTGCCGTGGGAGGCGCGTACACGCGGTAGAAGATGGTGGCGGAGGGAGGAGCAGCGCCGCGCACCTTCGCGGCGGAAGGGAAGTCGAAGCACGAAATTGGAGACGACGGCGGGGTGATTTTCTTTCCAGATCTGGCCGAAAAAGGCACCGCCCTAATCTTCGCCTCCGGCGACGACGACTTCTCGTGCTCCTCCACCACGCTCCGGAGCTCTTCATCGGACTTGACCGTGACCAGCACGTCGAGATCCTTACCCGACAGCTTACACGTCAGATTCACGGAGTATCCACACGATTCCCCAAACTTCACCATCAGCTCTGTACAAAACCAGAAAAAAATTCAGAACAAAATAAATTTTTTCAGTTTTTCTAATGATAATGAATATGTAATAAAAGGAAACAAAAACGTATTCAATGCGGGATTATGAAAAAATCAATATGGGATTTGTTGTTATCCCATTTACCAAATCCCTTCCAAAAAAAAGGAACAAAAAAAGAAGGAAATAAAAGTATGATATCAAATAAAAAATTGAATCCTAACAAATCGCCACCAAATCGCTACCATATCGGATAAATGTATGTAAATAATAGACGGGCATAGACGGGAATATGAAAAATATTTCAAAAAAATTGACCGAAAATGATATAAAAGCGGGAAATCAAAGCGGGAAAACCAAAGAATTTTTTTCGAGTTTTTCAAACATTTTTTCTTAATCGTATTTTATAGTAATAGAGTTATCTCTATTAAGTAATTAATGTATATCCTACCTAATTATCTTCCCCTAATTAAATCCCATTTGCTTAAGATATTTTACACATTGACTTTTTTTAAAATTCAAAAAATTGTCTAAGGTGGGATAAACAATTTTTTTTTTACCAATAATAGTAAAAAATAAAATTTTGGGCGGGAATTCTAAAACTATTTTTGTATTTTTTTCTTATCTCTATTATATAGTAATAGAATAGATGTGACTTATTACTACTTATCGCCCCAACAAAATAGTTTTATCCTTTTTTATTTTTAATTTTTAATTTTTTTTTTATGCTGGTCGGCCGCTAATCGCGGTCGCAACTCTCTCGGCCGGCCGGCTAAGGCGGAAGCCTCTCGCCCAACCGGCCTAAGGCCGGACCGACCACTCCTAAGGCCAGCCTTCTTTGGCGATAGGTAGTTCCTTCTCCGACCGGCGGTCGGCCCGAATTTTTTTTAAAAAGTATTTTAAAAATATATAATATCATTTTTATTATTAAATATTAGAGAAACCGATTAATAATTATTAAAGCAAGTTGGTACAACATTTGTAGTCATTCTTTGCCTTTTATTGGACTTTCTCATTCAATGTAGGATAATTGCGAACCAAAGCTTTCAGTATCCCAACCTTTTATAGCCACTTTTGGCCTTTATTATGGTATTTATAATCGATGTAAGATTGTTCCAAGCCTCTAGCCTTTTATAGCTACTTTTTACATTCTTTTTTGCTTTTAAAATCAATGTGGGACTAAATGATCCATGTTTTAACACACTTTCATAATGTATGTCAAGATGAATGTCACATTATCATTAATTAAATTTATTTATCTTAATTGATAAATGATCAAATTTAATTAAAGGCAAAATTACATATAAAAGCACCACCTTTCATGTTTTTGCAATTTAATCACCACCTTTGCAATTTAGCAATTTAATACACCACTTTAGTTATTTCTTGCAATTCGAATCACAGGGCCCAATTTCGGGCCTATTCTTGTGACGTGGCATTTTTGTGGTGACGTGGTGTTTCCACGTGTCAAGACGTGGCATCTTTGGGCTGACGTGGCAGTCTATTTCAATTGAAAAAAAAAATATGTAAGCCTTACAGTAGGAGGATTCGAACCCTGGCCTCCAAAGGAGAAAGATAGCTATGCTACCAACTCACACATCCATGTTAGTTAACATATTCAATAACAATTTATATATATGGGAATTACTTATGAATAAATCATATTAGATTTAGAATAATTAATTATATTATATTAAATTAATTAAATATAAAATTATAATAAATTAAATTAAATGAAAATAAAATAAATTAAGATAATTAAAATACAGAATTTTATTAATTCATATTTTGTGTTAGAGTATATTATTTCATAATAAGTTATTTTGTTTATTATTTTATTTTATTTTATTTGAATTCACCTTTTTTATACTTTATCATCTTATGTTATATTATTTTTATTATATTTTAATAAATATAACTTAATATTAAATAATAAATAAAAATAAATAAAAATCCTAAATAAATATAATAAATTAAAAAATATAATTTAAGTAAATAAAATGTTAAATATCGTAAATGAATAATAAAACAAAAGTGTTATTTGTATATAAAATAATAAAATATTAAAAATCTTCAATGAACAATAATTTATTATATAATAATAATAATTTATTATATTTAAATTTATTTTAAATAAATAAATAAAAATATTAAATAAATATAATATTATTAATACGATTCACTCTAACACAAAATATGAATTCAAAAAAATACATTTTAATTATCTTATTATATTATTGTTTAATCTTATATAATTTAATTTAATATAATTAAATTATCTTTTTGATTTAATTTGATTTAATATAATTAATTTATCTTTTATATTTAATTTGATTTAATATAATTAAATTATATTTTAGATTTAATTTGATTTAATATAATTAAATTATCTTTTAGATTTAATTTGATTTCTTCATACGTAATGTGTATATATATAAAAGGTTGCTATATTTAACAACTAAGTTGGATTGGTGTGGTGGAGAAAAGGCTGCCCTTCACCCCTTTTGACCCAGGATCGAATCCCATATAGGGCGTGCAACATAATTTTTTTTTTAATTGACACATGGGTCGCCATGTCAGCGCATAAATGCCATGTAATTGACATGTGGAATGTCTGTCAGCAAAAAAATTCCATATCAGCAGAACGGGCCGCCACGTCAGCAGAACAGGCCCGAAGTTGGGCCCTGTGATTCAAATTGCAAAAAATAACTAAATTGGTGTATTAAATTGCTAAATTGCAAATGTGGTGATTAAATTGCAAAAACATGAAAGGTGGTGCATTTATATGCAATTTTGCCTTAATTAAATGAACATAAAATATGGAAAAACATTATGAGTTTTTACATAATAAAAAAATGCACTTATCATCCCACTTACATTTCTTTTTTCATTTTGTTAGTGAAAAAAAATAATATTTAAATATTATAGATATATATAAGTTACTATTAGTTAGTTTAAGTATTTGAATGTTTTAAATTGTCTTAATATTTAATTATCAAAATTATACATATAAGTTTTATCATATAAATAATATATATATGTTTAAAAGTATTAAAAATTAATAGAGTTGTGAACGAACCGAACATTCGCGAACGAAAGCTCGTTCGTGTTCAACAAAAGCTCGTTCATTTGTTAATCAAGCCGAGTTCGAACAGAAAATTAGGCTCGTTTAATAATCTAATGGACACGAGCTCGTTCGTGAACGTTCGATTATGTTCGCGAACATTAATTTAATATAATTATATTTATTTTCTATATATTTACATAATATTTTTTATAAAAAAAATATAATATATAAAATTATTGTTATTTTATTCTTTTTTTTTTTCGTGCTCGAACGAACAAATTTTGAGATAATCGAACATATTTAAAAAGTTTATGTATTATATTATTCGAACAGAACGAATTCGAACTTTGACGAACGATTAAACGAACGAACTCGAACACGATTTTTTACTCGAAAAATAAACGAATGAACCCGAACACTGTTTGAACGTAAACGAACACGAGCTCAAACAACCCAAGATCGGTTCGGTTCGGTTTGTTTACAACACTAAAAATTAAATAACGATCCAACCGGTTCAACCACTTGTCGAACCAGTAAACCATTGAACCAGTAGCTAGACCGATTTGATGACCCGTCCGGTTTTCAGAACCTTGGTTATAATTAATATATTATATATATTAGTGAAATTATAATTAGTATTGTAATATAATTAGGCCACACGAGTTTATCTTGATTTTTTTATAATCAAATTTTTATTTATTATATAAATTATACCATGGATGGAAAGATATCAAGAATAGGCGGCGTCGACTTTTGGATCATGAGGACCTCCTCTTGGAGCAAAATCTCTTCCAACTCGGCCGTCAAGGTCTTTTCCAGCCGGGCTAAGCTAGGAGATCTACTGCGATGTAAGGACCGCTGGATCCCCCCAATAAGAGGTCAATGTAATCGAGCCTGAACGTTGCTCGAGGGCCGATTTCCGTCCAGCCCAAGGTCATAGAAACGAACTAACTAGCTAGTATGAACTTTTAAATAAGGCTCATTAAGTAGACCGCGTCATGCCACTCCTTTTTTTGATAAGAACTTTTTCGTCCACCCTGATCGACGACCTAACTTGACTACCTGTTTAACCAGGTGATGAACACCAAGACAGATTTCATTCGTTAACCCACCTCCTTTTGCTTAAAGTTTCGAAAGAGCCCCGGAATGGTATGTGGAATTCGGATAAGACAGGATCTTAACCCACCCTACTTAATTGAACTAAGTATTGTAGGCGTTGGGTTCCTCGCATCTAAATCTTTCACTTGTCGACAGAAAAGGAAGTAGTGTATCTGAATTCGCCTTCTTTTCTATGAACACCCCACCATTGAATGATGAACTTTGCCAGTCTTCGCCTCCGACCCGACCAGGAGAGAACACAGGGTCAAGCCCCGCCTGAATTGAATTTATATCTCCTTCGTCTGGGAGAAAGCCCGTAGAACCAGGCTTGCTTAGCAACTAAAGCTAGCTTACTAACGCGAAGGAATTGATCGTAGATTTCACTCTTCGTACACTTCGCTGCGTAGCGGCAATAAATCCGCTCGTTAGCCTGACCGATTTACACACCTATCGTAGGCCCTATGGGGAAGTTAAATAGCAAAAAGCTATTTTCCTCTCCAGGGACTTCATTGCGCTTTGTTCGTTGGGTTCTCTCATCTTTTTTTCCAGGTCAAAAAAGCTGAAGTGAGAGTTTCATCCTTCGAAGGGCTCGATATAATTGCAAGTAGCAAGTTCGGATTCAGGATTTCTCAAGAAAGAAGCAACCTCTTTTATGTCGATGGCACCGCAATGTCTTCCAATCGGATTTTCTAAACCTTATTAGTTGGCGTCCCAAAACACAGCTTTACTAGTCGAACAAGGATACAAATAATTATGCCTTTCCGTTTGCGACCTTGGAAGTCAGGATTGCTGAGCTAGGACAAAGACAAAATTTGTTATTTAACAGTTTATGGAAAAGAAACCGACTTTCCTTTTGGTTGGCCCCGAGCAAAGGATTCCTTATTTTAACCCATTTTTGACATATTAAAAAGCAAATTGAAAGAGCGGTATTTTCTAGCTCGAAGAGTTTTCAAAGAAAAATAAAAGCACTTTTAAAACCAATATTATTTCGATTAATAAAAGGTGTACAAGTTGTAAAGCCTTGGCGAGATTGAGAGCATGTACACCAATCTGACCCAACAAACGAAGCGAAGTCATAAAAAAGAAACCAAAAGCATACAAATTATATTATAAATTATAATTAATTATCTTATAGAATTTTTATTATTATTATGTTAGAAGTTAGAAATTATTATGTTACATAACATAATACTAATTATCTCTAACAAAATACTAATGAGTGGTGTTATTAAAAATTGTAGTCCCATTTTTTTTCTTAAATCTGCTCCTTTTCAACTTGGTAATAAATTTTAAAATACAAAATAATGTTCTGACTTAAATTTGAAATTCATAAATACCAATTTAAATAACAAATTGAACGAAAAAATGGGATTCTGTTAGAGAAATTCATTGAGACCGATTAATTCAGTATGATTAGACCGAATTTTATGACAAGATTGTTTGACACTTTTCTCAAGGTTATATGATTAGTATGAATATTATAGTAGGAAAAGTGCTCTAACAAAATAGTAATAAATTCTAATTTATAATACAATCATTTCTAATCTATACCATAATAATTTCTCACTTCTAACATAGTAGTACTAAATATTACTTCATAAGACAATCAATTCTAATAGTATACCATAATAATTTCTAACTTCCAACAAAATAGTAATAAATTCTAATTTATAACATAATCAATTCTAATCTATAATACAATAATTTCTAACTTCTAACATAATAGTAATAAATTCCAATTTATAAGATAATCAATTCCAATATATAACATAATAATTTATACTAATATAATTTTTTTCAAACTAGTATTATTTCTAATTTATAATAATATAATTTATACTAATTATATTAATATAAATTTTTAATTGTATTTATTGTTAGTTCATTTTGTCCTCAACATGTGCATAACAAACATAACTCGAAATAAACGTATAAACACGACTGGATATCATAATATATCAATAATATAATGAATGTCAGCAATCACAAACATAAGTCGAGTATCACAATATATCAATATCCAACTCCATTATGAATATCACGCCACAACTGGACCATGCTCTGGTAGTGATCATTCCATCCTTGAACCGTCCCATCTCGGTATCTCTCCCAACGATAACAAATAGGCGGTAATGGAAACTTAGAAGACATATTCAGACGAATGAAGTGTTTATAAGAACCAAGATGACCTATGACAATCTCACGTTTAGGTCATGTAGCCGTGGGTGGTGCGTGAAGCGGCAATACTGTCGTACTAAACTAGTCGATATTGTTATTTTTGGGACCACAACCTAACAACCTGACAACTGCATTAACAATTGTAGCAATAGGAAAGAGGTCGGCTATAACTTCCGTCCACTGCTTCTCGTCACAAGCACCCCCATTCCATCTTATCTGATCTAGTGCAGCGTCGATCCCACCATTGTAATGGCGTCACAACCATTGCATGATCATGCGTTCCCTTCTCATCATCATAAGGAACCCACATAAACCATTTTTTTTTTCTGCCACAATTTGACTTTTATGAGAAAAAGGGCATTTGGACGTTTTAGTTTTCAAACGTCTCAAAACAACATTAACTAAATCTCCTACAACACTGTCTCTGTAACATTCCCCTTTATGACACCTCAACGCCTTCTGCTTTCCTTCTTTTTTGTGCTTCGAGATGACCAATTCGAAACCCCATATAATTGTAATATCTTTTGCCCATTGAACAACTTCTTCACAACTATCAAATAGGTCATATGTAGTGAAAGCATGTCTATAATCAACACCGTCTCCTCCAAAATCTTTGAGTGGCACCTGCAATATATTACGATACTACAAAAAAATAGAGTTCTAGTGAAAAAATTTTTGTCACTATATCTATAATTGATGTATGTTAATAATTTTATAAAATAATCAATTATAATTTTATACATAATAATAATAATTTGTAATTTATTATATAATTAATTCTAACTGTAACATAATATCAATAAATTGTACTTCATAAGATAGGGAAATGCTACGGTCCCGTACGATGCCATCCCGTCAGGTGTTTTAACTGTTGGATCCACATGTAATTAGATAAGATAGATGATCTAACGGTTAAAACAATCGAAGGGATGGTACCGTAACTTGACCGTAGTATTTCCCCATAAGATAATGTATTTTAATCTATAATAAAACAATTTCCAACTTTTAACATAATACCAATAAATTATACTTCATAAGATAATCGATACTAATATATAACACAGTAATGTCTAACATCTAACATATTATTAATACATCCTATTTATAAGATAATCAATTCTAATATAACACAATAATTTCTAACTTCTAACATAATATCAATAAATTTTATTTTATAAGATAATCAATTCTAATCTATAACGTAATAATTTATACTAATATATTTTTTTCTATTACTATTAATTATATCTTATACTATTATAATTTATGACAATTATACTAATTAAAAATATAATTTTTTATATACTAACATAATTTATACTAATATACTTTTTTCTATTATAATTAATAATATTTTATACTTGCACAAATTATAATTATTATACTAATATAATACATATATATATAATATAATATATTAACTTTATTAATATATATTAATATAAAATGAATATTAATTTTATTAATCTATATTTATATAAATTCATATATATCAATATATAATAATATATAATTTAATATATATTGATTTAAATTATTAATATTTTTAGTTATTAATGAAATTTAATTACTAAATTTTTATTTTATTATAAAATATATAATAATATATATTAAATTATTTAAATTCATTTTTAATATTTAACCATTTTTAAAGTTTAAATAAAAGCACGAAAAGAATAAATATATATAAAAGCTAATTAACATACACAAATTATTAAGATATATATATATATATATATATATATATTAATTACAAAACTTTTTCATTAATGATAAAATATATATTAATATATTTTACTTATTCATTTTTTTAATTTACTATAAAATATATATTAATATATATAAAATATTTAAATATATTTTTAATAATTTCAAAATTTTTTAATTAACAAAAATTATAAACCGCAAATTTTTTAGAAAAACATATACAAAGTAATTTATATGTACAAAAAATTTATATATATTTTTTAGTGCATATATATATTAATTAAAAAGTAATATACTTATTTTATTCATCTATTTTTAAAAAAATAGAAACCACGAAAAAAAAATAAATTATTAATATACATATTTTATCAATATATTTTAACTATTTATTTTCTTAATTTATTATAAAAAGATATATTAATATATGGGGTGGATCCAATGAGACAACTCCTTAAAATGGGTATGTGAAACTCAATCTTAGCCACTCATTTTGTCTAGATCAAAATCAATTAAAATATACATTAATTAAATAATACAATAATTATTAGTTGACTCCGGCGATGACTGTTGACTCCGACATTGACCGTTGACTTTCGGCGTTGACCGCTGACTTCTGGCGTTGACCGTTGACTTCACTCGTTGACTTGTTGACCCTGGTATGCAGTATGTATGAAGTAAATATGCATCCAGTATCATGCATTTAATATGAACTAAATATGCATGGGGTATGAATTGCACATGCTGTACTTATAAACTAAATATGCATAAATAATATCAACTAAGTATGCACATGTTATTAACTAAATATGCATCCGTTATGAAATAAATATGCATCATGAATGAACTAAAAATGCAGCAAAAATATGCAATAAAAATGTACATTTTATATAGGTAATTTATGATGCATATTTAGTTAATTTATGATGCATATTTAGGTAATTTATGATACATATTTAATTAATACGAAATGAATATTTGTTATATTTAAATTAAATATATAATGATGCGTATATAGTTAATTTATGATGCATATTTAGTGAATTCATGATACATATTTAGTTCTTACGAAATGCATATTTAGTCATGAACAGTGCATATTTAGTTCATTTGAGATCCAATCATAACTATTTATTTGTGTAGATCAATAACTTATATTAGTCAATTTAAAATTAAAATTAATTATATAATAAAAAACATTAATTATTATATTTAAATTAATTGTATAAAATGTATATTTTATTGCATATTTTCGTTGCATATTTAGTTCTTTCATGATGCATACATATTTAGTACATAAACAGTGCATACATAGTTGATATTATTGGTGCATATTTAGTTCATAAGGATTACATATATAATTCATATCTTATGCATATTTAGTTCATATTAAGTTCATAATACTGTATGCATAATTACTTCATACATAATGAATACTAGAGGTCAACGGGTCAACGCCGGAAGTCAACGGTCACCGCCGGAGTCAACGGTCAACGCGGGAGTCAATGGTCAATTGTCAAAATAATATTTAAATAATTAAAAGAATAAAAATAAAGAACTAAATAATAAAAATAAAGAATTATTATTTAAATGAAGAGCTAAATCTTTGCCACACATCATGTACCAATCTAGTGGCTAAGAATGAGTCTCACATGCACACTTTTAATAAGTGCTCTCATTGGATCCAATCCCTATTAATATATATGAAATTTTTAATAAATACTTTATAATATTTAAAGTTTTTTAATTAGGCGTACGACTGGACTGGAGCCGGTCGACCCGCGACCGCAGCCGATCAGGGTCTGGCCGACCGATCTTTTCTGCCAGGTGAGGCCTGGCCGGCCGCCTAACGCGGCCAACATTGGCCTGGCCGAAAAATATCGGCCGACCGCAATCCCCGGTCAGCCGGGCGCCTCGTGATCGGTCTTATTCGATGGCATTGTATCGCCGAAATTATTCGGAGGTCTTTTCGGAATTTTTCGGAGCTCCGTCCGGCCGGTAAGTAGGTCAGAAGGTGGAACTTTTTTTTTTACAAAAAAAGAGTAAAGGGAAAAACTGTCTTTAGGGGGGCGGTAAGTAGTTCGAGATCTAGGAATGGTGTTGATAGCACACAAAAGCAAAATAAATCATAAACATACTAATGAAGATAGATTATTTTAACTAACGACTAAGAAATGTACAAAACTTAAATTTACCTACAATGTAAATTAGACAATGATAAAGAAGCTAAAGAGTCGGGGATAATTAATTCAGGTTCTTTTAGCAAAACTAGGCAATGAATCGTTATGTTCGAGATTGACACTCTCGCCTAAACATCTAGCGGTTCGTTCCCAATAACTCTTCGTAACAAGGGATTGAACTTAGACGTGCAAGTTCGACCAAAAATTACCGGCCAATTATCCAATCCCAATAACTTTTCGTAACAAGAGAAGGGTCATTGAGAAGAATGTATTTCAATCTAAAACCCATAGACTATTCAATGACAAAATCATCTATCTCATGCGAGCCTAGGTCGACGACTTCTCCCATTGCGGTTTTAAAAGTCGCTAATTAAATTAGAAAGGGTTTAATCAACTAATCATTTAGAATCAACAACACTTTACTCGAAAGATCAATATTCAATCGTTTCCAATCGCATGATCAAAGTGTCATCCTTCGATTATATCAAACCATCAAGCAAGAATTTATCAATTCCTAATTTAAACAACTCGCACAAGAACGAATAAATTAAAGCCCAACAATTACGAAATTAAACAAGAGCAATCATCCCCTATCCCTAGCAATCGGATTTAGCTACGTAAATCACATCCAACATAATCAATCACAATAACCCAAGCATACATATTCATATATTAAATGAAAAGGAAAGCTTACGATTGATAAAGAAATCCAATGTTGAATCCAAAGTATGAGCTTGATCCGAGAAAATAAAGAAGAAAAGTTTAGCAAAAAACAACGGTCAAAATCCAAAGTTTTTGAGTAGGAGAAAGAGGAAAAACGTAAAAAGGGATTTGGCTTTGTTTTGTTTCTTTTTTTTTTTTCTTTGCAAAAACCTTTTGGACATTTTATCTAGGTTTAACCTTCGGGTTTCTTGCCCGAGTCTCCTAGATCGGTTTCTCGTACTCATGGCTCGTGTCCACCACACTAGTGGACAGAGCACTTGGAGTATAATCCATTTGGTTTCCCTTTTTTTCTTTTTTTTTTCTTTTTTTTTTTCGAAATGAAAATATTCACAATTCAATCAACTGTCACCTCCAATTCTCAACCTGCAATTTTTCAATGTCATCATCACGAGGTTATTAAAAATCAAATAAGGCTCAAAGGGGGTGACTAGTGACTGTTATTCTCGGAAAAGAAAAAGGGAAAGAAAATACAAAGAACACATCAATCATTTTCACGTTTCACAAATATAATCGAGTAATTTCAATTCAGACTCCATGCAAATTCTAATTGAATAAGATTCCGAACAATGCCACACAAGAAACAATATAGGCCCAAACCTCACATGGTAAATAGTTGTCCTTCAAAACGACGACCAAGCCAATTAATCAAGATATGTCACTTATGATCATCATCACAACTCCTCAACTCAATCAACAATTATCAACTAGTCTTACGATACACCAATATCCAAACTCGGAAAACACAACAGACAAAACCTAAATACTAGACCGGTCCACCAAGCAAGAGAAATAAATAAAAACATCCTAAAATAAAAAACTTGACCTGGTCAACCAAGTAGCCACATACGCATGCAAAATCTCCCCCATACTTAAATCAGACAATGTCCCCATTGTCGATCGTCAGTGAAAGGAAGTTGTACCACATAATCAACCGACTCAAGAAAGAAGAGAAAATACAAAATTAAAAATAAAAAGAGAAAAGAAAAAGAAAAGCTGACTAACACAATGAAAAATCACTGTGGTCCAGGAGGAGGATAGGGATAGCCAACTCTGGAGCTCCACTATGCATCCCACTGGCTGAAACGCTCATCCCACCGGTCTAGGAGAGCATCAGTCTGGACCTAGTGTGCCTGAAAGCGAAGGTTAACGCTCGCGAACCAGGCATTCATGTCCCGCATATCTCAGTCATAGCGGTCCTCGAACGCCGTCCACCATGAAGGAGGTTGTGACCACCATGCGGGCGGTGCAGACGTCCTTATCGGTTGCTGATGCGGATGGGTGGCCGTGGCTCCAGGGAATCTGGCTCCAGGGCAGGTTGCTAATGAGGAGGAGACGGAAAGAGATGGCTATCATCAATGTGGATCTGGTCGTGCTCCATCTCCTCTGTCTCGTGTGCAGCTGTGGCCTCCTCCTGAGAATGAGAAGATCCACCCTGAGCTATGGAAGCAGTAGCATTCACCTTCATCATATAGGCAAAATAGGACGGGAGCTGTATATAGGCCACAAAGGTATGTCGATCGAGGAGTAAGCCCGAATGACACAGCTCATAAGAATCAATTAGCCGCATCCTAACATGAGGGCTGCCGGACGCCACAAGATCAATGTTGAAATGAGCCAGAGCTATCACCACATGTCTGAAACATGCGGCCCGTGCTTATTCCGAATGATGGCTCAGAACTCCTCTTTGAAAACATGCAACATATTCTGGTGCATATTCTCGAACATGGACCAAAGCACGGTGAGGTCGCTCTGACTGACTTTATTGGCCTCCTTCTTCCCAAAAGGCCATAGCACAAGAACTTGTGCATCACAACAATGACACCCTTCTTTATGAGGCCATTAGCAAGGCACGTGAGTTCCACACCGCGTCGGGAGAAAGCTCGGACCAGACACGAGAAGGATCCATACCGACATATGCCGAGTTGCCGACATCGTGGAGTCCCACGACGCGTTCCATGACGGCGGCACTGATAATCACCCGTTTCCCTAGAATACGGCACGTCATGTACTCCTGTCCATCCGAATCTTTCAGAAACTCGAGTGTACTGAAGAACTCGAGTGTGAGGTTTTCGTACGTCAGATCGACTAGGTCGGCATATGTTCTCAAGCAAAGCGTGTCAAGGTAGTGTTCGTCCGTCTCTAATATACCGAGGTCGGAAAGCAAATCGAAGTCGAACGTTTTTTATTGCAATACTTCATTCCGTGCGAGCCGAGTATGGACTTCTCTCTGTTTTCGATAGGATAGCAAAAGGGGCATTATATGTTGCCCATATGTCAACTGGCTCTTCTCGGGAAGAGGATTCCCCTTGAGTCGCTTTACGTTTGTTGCCTTGAGCCCCTTTCTTCACCATTTTGGAAATGAAGTTCGTTTAAGTAATTTATCGAACACCTTGTATGCACAAACTTGAACTTGAAACTTGTAGGAAGACAAAGATGGTGGAACCCCTTTTCTTCAATGAAATTCCTCAATAAACAACTCAAACAAGTCAAATGCTTCACAAAATAGTAAGAATGACGATTACCGGGTGTTCAGTCTCGAACCTTCGAAATTGTGGAGATAGAGCTTGAAGAAGATGAAGAGTGATAGATGGTTGGCCGGAGATAAAGGGATTGCTGGCGAGATGAGGAGACACGCTGGCTGGAGAAGACGCCGGCGAGACGTGGTTGCTGGAAAAAATGGACCTAGGGATTGGTAGTTCGCGGGAAGGAGAGAGTGAGCGCTAGTGGAGATGTTTGCTGCCGGAGAAAGCGAGGTCGTCGGAGAGAAGGCTCGCCGATGGTTGGAGTGCCGGGTGGTGGCCGGTGGTCGGAGGAAGTTGGTAGCAAGCGTGTTGTGGTCGCGAGAGGGAGAGAATTGTCGAGAGAGATAGGTCACTTTCTGCAAAAAAGAAAACGACGGGCATTATTTTAATAGACAGGTGAGTCGCGACTTTTAAAGTCGCGACATAAGATGGAGTTCTCTGAAAATGTCGCGGTTCGTGACACTTCTCGCGAGTCGCGAGAAAAATAGAGACGATCGACCAGTCCCGCGGGGCAACTCGCGACCCGTGACAGTTTCTCGAGTCGCGACTTCTTCTTTCGCGAGTCGCGAGAAAAACAAAGAGCGATTGACTTGTCCCGCGGGGCAACTCGCGAGTCACGAATTTTTTTTTAAAAAAAATTATAAATATGTCAACCTGCAAACACATAATGAAAATGCATAATCATGTATAAATTCCCAACACATAAAACCGAACAATGAATCCATTGTCGATGATTAGTGTTAGGAAAATTACCTACATAACTAACCAACAGAAAAACAGAGAAATTGAACCAAATACAAAAAGGAAAAAGGGAGAGATACAATCGTACAAGGCACATTGACTAAAGCAGTCACTGTGAATTCGTCGGTGCAGGCGGAGGATGGAGGTAGTCAGGCCCCAAAAAATGGCAGGCGTCTGACAAATCATATATTTCGCCCCAGTGGGACCGGGGCAGCTCCATCAAACTTGGCTGGGAGGGGGCAGTGCGGCGGTTGGTATGGACATCGCCCTGCAATGGCCTCTTCGTGTATTCTCGCATACACGTTTCCTCAGTAAGCTGCTAAATCGCCCTAAGGAATGCACATTCTTCCACAAACTGCACATGCGGCTCAGTCTTGGACACTCGGACCGAAATTAAGGTAGATTCTTTCAACACGGTCATGCTCACAGTCTCGTTCTTCACATCAATTGTGTTGTCGCATTCAATCCAGGAACGGTGTAGCTAAAGAAACTTCCATAGCTTCGTCCTTTGGGTCGATGTAATTGAGGCCAACTACGGAGCCTATCCTATGCTGCCTCCCACGCGCTAGTGAGATAAAATGCAAAATTCTTAGGGCCATGAGCCACCTCTTTGTCTTTGGCGAGAACTCGCTTTTCAGATTGGTTTCATTCGACCTACCTAGCCGCAAATCATATCTCGCAAGCTCGTTCACTGTAGTTTGCGCAGGTATTTCTGGAGGTATAGAGCTCATGTTGGCGTAAAGGTATCAACGAGCCTTTTCGTTAATTCAATATCTTTCTCGTTCCCCGCCTGGATGGCCCTTAACTCTGGGTTTTTTACAGCAGATTGAGTTAGAAGATTTTTTCCCAACACCGTGACCCTTTGTGGCCTGTGCATGCTTTGCTTGAAGATGTCGCCATAAAAGGTCGTCCAAAGAGGATGGTGTGCTGATACCAATTCTCTCTAACATCCCCCACATCAAGAACCACAAAATCAACGGGGACTATCATCTTTCCAACTCTTACCAAGACATCTTCCACAATCCCTTCAGGTTGACGGAGCGAGCGATCGACAAGCTGTAAACGCATCTTGGTGGCCCTCAGACCGCCGAGCCCAAGTTCTGATAGATATATATCCACCCCAAGGTCAAGCATCCTCGAAGCATCTTTTCCACTCCAGAAAGTTATATTGATCACAAAGCCACCGGGATATATTTCTTTCTTCGGCAAGTCGTGCTGGAAGACACTCGTCGCCTCACAAACTCTTACCTCCTCACCATTCTCGAACCTTTTCTTGTTCGTTGCCACTTCTTGAAGAATCGTGCATAGGCCGGTATTTTTCTTCAACACATCGGGAGAAGATAGGTCGACATTGTCCTTAGCCAACATCGTATGGAGATCCCACCTGCGGTCCTTCTCCTCCATAAGTCGGCCTGGAAAAGGGATCCTCGACCTGTATGGATTGAGGGACTTATGCAGGACTGGATCGGTAGGCGGTATAGCCGGAGCCTCTACTTTTAGTTCATTCCTCCTTGGGACCTCCTTAACTTCTTCTTCTTCTTTGTCGACTGCTTCCTTCTCTAGCTCGGGCATAAGCACTTTAACCGCATTGCATGCTCCGACTGACTCGACAACTTTTCTTTGTTCATATCAGCCTCGATGCTCCTGACCCGTGTTGCTAGCTGGCCTACTTGTGTCTCAAGACGCTTAATATAAGCTTCATTATTCGTATTCCGCTTCTCGTTGTTGGCAAAAAACTAGAGGATCTAATCCAGCTTCTCATCTGAACTCGGCGGGCTCGGTCCGGCTCCCTGCATTGGCATCCCCATCATTTGTCCCCTTTGTTGCTGCTGCTGGGAACAAAATTGGTTTGAGGTGGTTGCTGATAGTGGTTATTGGCCCATGTGAAGTTCAGGTGGTTTCGCCACCCTAGGTAATATGTGTTCGAGTAGGGGTCATTTCCAGGCCAGTTCTGATACCCCTGCAGTGCATTCACTTCGGTATTCTTTCCTCCATAGTTTGGCTCTACAGCCGATGGGCACACTTCGGACCTACGGCCTTGAACTCCACATGTGCCGCAAACATTCACGACAATAGTCTGAATTGGTGAGGACCCTCTAGCATTCAGTAGCCTCATTTGCTCGGTGAGGTCGGTGTTTGTCCCATTTTTGTTGCGTTTTTTCTTGTTAGTTTACCTTTTCTCCCCATATTAGGTCTTTTAGTTGATTTTTATCTCGTTTTGTAGCTTATTGCGTGTTTTCCTCTATTTTGGTTTTTCTTGTGTTTTCCGTATGCTTTTTTCGGTTTTTCTTCATCTTTGGTGTGCAGGTTGGAAGATTCAGGAGAGTTTATTTTTCAAGATAAGTGGACCGGGTGAACATACCTAAATAGAACGTTCTAATGGCAACATACCTAAATAGAACGTTCTAATGGCAACAAGCAGGAAAAAACGAAATTGAATTATGAGTCCAAATGAGCTCGTACGAACCCGAGTTCCAAAATCACGCAAGCAGCCCAGGTCTCCGTGCCCACCCCGCGCCGCGATGACTGTCGCGATCCCGACAGAGCCTCCCAGGCGTCCCAGTGCCGCGCCATCTGCACCCTCGCACTGCGGTACCTCCAGTTCTCCACACCGCGCAGTAACGCCGCGACACCCATCACGCATGTAGAGAAGCCGCTCATCACGTACCCGCGTCGCGTCATAGCATCACGTCACGGTAGCACGCCATCCTCACATCGTGTCATAGCATCACGCCATGTCAGCATGCATCTTCATGCTGCCACCTTCTCGCGGAGCAGGCCACGGGCAGACATGAACTCAACTTCAGCGGTGTGCCACGCCGTGGCGCTCCCTCGCGCCTTGGTACTACTCCCCTTCGCGCCGCCATACTATGCCACACCGTGTCATATGCTATACTATACATATTAGATCAGGTCGCAAAGAATACATTCTCCCCCTCCTAGGGATGAACCCTAGGTCGTAAAACACTATAGAACTCTTTTCTTCTTCTCTCCTTCTTCTGCTACATTTTTCTTCTTCTCTTAATCTTTTTTTTTCATTTTTTTTCTTCTTCACCTTCATAGTACTTATGGATTAAGCTTGTAATTTAGATTCAACACTTGGATTTGGGATTGATTGTAAGTTGTTCTCTTTTGATTAATTCATGAAAATGGTTGATTTGAGGAGAATGATTGATTGTGTTGAATTGATTTTACGTAGCTAATTCTGATTGCTAGGATAGGAGATGATTGTTCTTGTTTGAATTGTATTTGTCGGGCTTTGATTTATTCGCCCTTGTGTGAGTTGATTTAATTTGAAATTGATGAATTCTTGTTTGATTGATCGATATAATCGAAGAGTGATACTTCGATCTTGCAATTGGAAACAATTGAATATTGATTAGTCAAGTTAGGGCTTTATTGATTCTAAATGGTTAGTTGATTGAACACCTTCTAGCTGAATTAGCAACTTTTAGAACCGAAAGGGGAGGAGTCGTAGACCTAGGCTCGCATGAGGTAGATGATTTCGTAAATGAATAGTCTATAGGTTTTGGATTGAAATACGTGCTTATCGATGACCCGTCCCTTGTTACGAAAAGTTATTGGAATTGGGATAATTGGCTTGTGTTGTATGCTCGAGCTTGTTTATCTATGTTCAAATCCTTGTTACAAAGAGTTATTGGGAGCGAACCGCTAGATGATTAAGCGAGAGCGTAAATCTAGAATCGAACGATCAATGTCCCAATTTTGCGAATAGAACTTAAATTAATTATCCCCGACTCCCTAGCTTCTTTATTGTTGTTTCATCTGTATTTTTAGGTAGATTTATGTTTTATGCATTTCTTAGTCGTTAGCTAAAAATGTCCTTCTTGATTAGTATGTTTAGGAGTTGTTTTGCTTTTATGTGTTTTCAACACCACTTCTAAATTCCGAACCGCCTTCCTCGTGAGATCGACCCGAGGAACGAATATTTGATTTGGTACTCGGTAAAAATAACAATTTGTACACAACAGTCGGCTAAATATTGGGCCATTAAATTGTTCCCCGGTCTGACCTCGTTCACTGTGGTCCTCTTCCCTTTGATTCTTTTTTGAGACGAGTTCGCGCTCATCGTCTCGAAAATGTCCATCATTTCCTTAGTTGTTTTCCCCCCGATGTCTCCTCCGGCTGCATTGTCCACCATGTACTGCAAGTTTTGGTTGAGTGAGTCATCGAAGAAATTTGCCAATAGCCCCGGAGAGAGGTTATGGTGTGGGCACTGCCTCTGAAGATCTTTGAACCGCTCCCAGTCCTCATGAAGAGGCTCATTCGGCAACTAAGCAAAAGAGACGATTTGGGACCGGATGTCTTGAGTCTTCTGATGGGAGTAGTACTTCCAAATTAACTTTGAGTACGACTCGGCCCAAGTGGTGAGAGAATCCGGTGGGAGAGTCATGAACCATGCCTTGGCTCGGTCCTTTAGAGTCTCCGAGAAACATCGCATCTTTAATTGGTCCTCGGTCAGCCCGTGCAGAGGGAACGTCTGTAGGTCCTTGTAAAACTCCCAGATGTAGTGGAGTGGATCTTCATTCTGAAGTCCATAGAATGACGGGAGTTGATTGTAGTAGACCATTTTCAGCTCGTAGTTCCTTGCGGCTTGCTCCAACCTAATACATGATATGATCGACTCGATCATTGGTTGGGCTAAGTTCCGGAGAAGATCGCGTGAAGGTTGTCGTTCAACCATGTCTGGTTTGCTTTCTTCAGTTGATTCGGGAGTAAGCTCTTCCAAAAGCTCTTTCAAGCTCTCGTTAAAGGACTTGTTGATCGGGGATAGTATACGTCCACTCCTGGTACACATATACTCAGACAACAAACAGGTTACGGGCACCAATGGTAAGGAAGAGAAAATAACTGAAAAGAAACACAAAAAACAAGAAAACACAAAAACAAAAAAAAAAATAAACACGAAAAATAAGAAGAATAGACGCACAAAATAAATCCTAAACCTTCCCTGCAGCGGCGTCAATTTTGTTGTAAGTATTTTTCCCAGAGTAGAATCCAAAGATTCGTTCCCTGGGTCGTATCGCAAGGAAAGTTATCCAGATTTAATTGTACGAATATTCATTCACGAAAAAGAGAAACAAATTCCTAAGCACTCTAATTCAAAAGTTTGTGTTTTCAGTTATCAACTAATGATTCTGAAACTAAATAAAATACGATTTCAATATCAAACAAATTCACTTAATGATAAAAGAGTTAGGGAGTCGGGGATAAGCGCTTTCGGTTCAAACACAATTACCGGGTAATCAATTTCTCGGTTAGAGGACTTGAGTTGTTTCTCGTCCAAAGGTTCACTCTCAATAACTCTTCGTAACAAGAGAGTGAATATAAATGATCAATTATCAATTCCACTAACATATAGACAGTACATTAACGAACAAGTCTATTCTAAACGAGCCTAAATCGTCTGACGTGTCCCCTCTCGGTTCTAAACATCGATTAACTAGATTAGAATGGTGATCAATCAACTAACCCTATAATTCACCCAACTCGCATAAAATGAACAATTAAAGGCATGCAATCATAAACGAACCGAAACAATCATCCATATCCCTAGAGATTAGATTTAGCTACTCATTACGATTTCAACATCACAATTCACATCAACCCAAGCCATCATCACCATAAACAAATTGACAAAAAGAACTTACGATTAATGTAAAATTCCAATGTCAAATCCAAGTGCAATCCAAATGCAAAGCAAGAGAAGGAGTTTTTCAACCTCTAAAACCAAAACCAATGTGAAAAAACTAAGAGAGAATTTCGTTTGCTAGAGAAAAAGAAACATAAAAAAAAAAGTCTAGAATCGAATAGAATGCCCTAGGTAAAAAAACTCATTAAAAATCCTGCAGAACAATTTTTGCGTCGCCAGGTCGCGAGTCGCGACTTCTCTACTTCTTCAAGTCGCGACTTGCGACTGCCTCGCGAGCTGCGTATGGTCAGATTCTTCAAAATATGGGGGAGTCACGACATCTCCTCGCGAGTCGTGACTTCATGTCGCGAGTCACGACTCGAGCTCGTGATCTTGGCCATCCTTCTCTGAAAATTCCGCGGGTCGTGACATTGTCGCGAGTCGTGAGTCGACTCATCGCGAGAAATTCTAGCCTCCGTTTTTTAGTCCTTTAGTCTTCTTCGTCGTCTTGGGCTCGACAACGGATATTCTCAACGATCACGGTCTTGGCTGAAGCAGTCCCTACCTTGACCGGCACAACCTACCTCCTGAAACAAAAATAAGAAAAAACACGAAGCAAAACACGACAAAAAGACGCACAAATAGAAACTAAAGAGAAACATAAAACCAACAAAATGGAGTAAATATGCTACGAAAAACCTACAAATAGAGAAAACACGAAACAAAGACACAAAAACAGGGCAAACACTCTCAATAAAACTGCCATATCCAAGGATGTGTTTGCCAAGAAGACAAACCTCTTGTCTTATGATGATTACATCGTCGTAGCTGATTGTAAGGCTCTTTATGTGCTTCCTGATTCCTGGGGGTTTCAGACTTCTCGTCTCTCCAATCTGAACAAATCGTCACCCCCATATCTGTATACCTTATTCTGCGACAAAGTTCTTTGTGGTCTTCACTTCCCTCTTCGCAACAAGCTATCCTCACTGGAGAACGTGCATAGTATCCCCTTAGAACAATTTTCTTCCAAATATATTAGAATAATGGTTTTTTTTTTCACCCTTATATGTTGCAAACTAGAAAGTTGCGAACTAGAGTTCTTTAGATATTTCTACGCGTCAAGTTCCAACAAAGCAGTCCCTACCACACAACTTAATAATGCCAATGTTTCCAATTTCCTCTCTCGGAAAATCCAGTTTTACTATGTGCGATATCCTCCACCTCTTTCCTTCTTTGCCACTGTGTATAACAAAGCTCCCACACCATGTCTCCAAGCCAAATCCTAATTCCATCTGGACGAGTTCATCACCACTTGGAACAAGATGCTTCTGAATACCATGCTTTTTGGTAGCCAACAAGCAACTTTGTCTCCATTATAGACTAACATATATAGTCATCCCTCCCATTACTGAGTTTGGTAGGTAAGCTTTGTATATGTTTATTGATTACATCTTTTAAAATTAATCCTAGTTCTTTAACTTATGCATATTTGTTGCTCACCTCACATAATTCTTCTATTAAAATAAATTAACAAAGTTGAGGCACGTAAAACATGCTCTCCATAATACAAAGTTTTCATTTATTAATGCACACCATTATCGACAAAAGTCTTAAAAATACAACAATTTTAATCTTATGTAGTGTAATATAGGATATTATTGTAGACCGGTATTAATGTATGAGAAGAAATATATTGGAAGATAAGTCCACGTATGGGCTAAGTCATATAACATCATTATATGGGCCAAGCCCAACTTGGGCTCAAAATGTACACTCCCCCTATAAAAGGGGGTCAAGGTATCTCGTTCTCTCGTTCTCTCTATTCATTCATTACTACACTATCTCTCTATCATTGGATCCAGTATTGACTTAGGCATCGGAGGCCCGACGCCGGGACCCCTCCCGGCATTGGGTTCTGCAGGTATGGAGGCCGTTCGAGTTGAAGGAGCATGAGTGAAATCTATTTCACTATTATTATTGGTGCCGTCTGTGGGACCCATTCAAAAAGTCAAACGGAGTTCCGACAGAAAAAATTTAAAAATTTTCCAGCAAGCTCCTTCACCTCCACCGGCCGCCACCTCCGCCGCTGGCTGCCGGAAAACGTGCTCCGATCGGAGCATGGTTTACATCATTAGGAAGATCTCCTCGCGGTGAATCTCCCCTTAAAATTTGATGCAAAAAATCCTCCGGAAAGTCTGTCAATTTTGCAGTCAAAGTTTCCAGATCTAGCAAAAGTTTGGTCAAAATCGGACATACAAATATATTTTCCCGACTATCCGTGATGGCTACGAAAAATCCGAGGGTACCACCGGAATCCTCTCGACGAGGCGAATCCCCAGCTACCGATCTTCGCCAGAAATCACTGTCGTTGCCAAAAGTCCTTCGATCTGAAAATTTTTTACACCATCGCGAAGCTCTCCTCGTGTTTGTTCTACCTTTAAAATTTCAAGCAAAAACTCTTCCTGGAAGGCCGTCAATTTAGCGGTCAAAATTTTTGGATCTAAGAACAAAATGGTCAACTTCTGATTTCTTCTTCGATTTCTCGCCGATTGACGGTGAATCACGCCAAACCGACGGCACTATGGAGTTCTCCTCACTGAGGCGCATCCTCGGCCGGTCATCTTCACCGAATCCAACAACCTTTCACCGGCGCCATTGTTTCTAGTGTATAACAGCTTCGTGCGAGCCACCCAGCAAGTTCTGGTCCGCCATGAGCCCGTGCCCTCAGCCCGACAGTGAGGCCCACACCTTGCAGCCCTAGGAGAAGCTTAGCATATGGCCCAACATAATTTTTCAATGGCCCAATACAAAGCACCGCGGCCCGATCCCGTCCATCCTAGTGTGCGGGCCGCGTCCAGCACGCACGACCCGCTCTTCTCTCAGTGCCAGGCTCGCGAAGCCCGCATCCGGCCTTTACTGAAGCCTGCGCACCGATCAGCATGTCAGGCCCAAGTTCCAGCCCGCCTCCTCACAGCTTCCAGCCCGCGAAGGCCCAGTCCTAGCCCGCGCTTGAGCCCAGCATCCAGCCCTGCACCCAGCCCGCTCCTCTTTCTGTTTTTGGCCCGCGCGAGCCCAGGAGCGGCCAGCGCCTTCCCAGCACACCACCAACTCAATTTCACAGCCCAACTGAAGTTTTCAGCGGCCCGATTGCAATTTTCAATGGCCCAATGCCCTGTGAGTGGCCCAAATAGAGTCCAAACTCTACCAATGCATCCCAGGGAGCAAAAAGGGCCCAGTTTGAACCCAAGAATAATTTAGGACAATTTGACATGGACGTTGAGGTAATTTAAAATTGCATTCTCATGATGGAGGTATGTGATTAATTTAAATTTGGAGACGGAAGGATTTTTAGATTGGTGACCGGTGGAAAGCTATTTGATTTATGCATGGAGATATTGTTTGGTTTATTTGTGGACATATTATATGATTTACTCGTGAATATATTTGATTGGTCGTGGTGATAATTGACTTGTTCGCGGTGATATGTAATTTATTCGTGGACATTATTTAATTCGTTCGAGGAGATATTATTTGGTTTACTCGTGGAAAATCATGTGATTTATTCGTGGATATTATTTGATTTGGTCAAGGAGTCATTATTTGGTTTATTCGTGAGAATTATATAATTTATTCGTGGATATTATTTGATTTGGTCGATGAAATAGTATTTAGTTTATTCGTGGAGAATTATGTGATTTATTCGTGAAGATGTTTGATTTGTTCGAGGAGATGGTGATGTTTGTATTTGATCTCTTGTGTTTCTCGCGTTGAGTTTGATAATGGTAATAACTCATTTGGATTTTTGTTTGGGACATTTGTTTAATGGTTGTTTGTATCTACGAAGTATGATTTGTTGTAGCGGTTTGTTGAATACATGGTAGTGTGAAATTCTGGTTGACTTTGTCCTTGGGTGGGATTTATGTGATTTTATATCGTGGTAGAGAGGCTTGTTTGTAGATTGGGGTGTGGAACAAGAACGTGTGGATCAATTTGATTGCTTTGATTTATTCATCTCTTGTTATTATGACTATTGGAATTGAAAATGGAAGGATGTGGATAAAATACAACTAATGGTATTTTTTGAATTTTTGCTGAGGAAAATACACGAGCAGGTGGACTGGATATTGGGCACGATGAGGAGTGGAAAGCAAGGAGTAAATGGCAATGCATGTCGTCATGTACAACCAGGAAAGGAAGGTCAAAAATATATTTTATATTTTTATTATTATCTCGTTTGGCGTAATTATGCATTTGATGACACTAATGAAAATGGTCGACTATTCTTCTATCTTGTTGTGTTTGGTATGTTGTCCCTTTGACCTCAGTGGCAGGTCGTTCGAGTGAAAAAAAAATCCCTCGTTTAGAACATCCCTGATCCCACGATAGGTGTGGGCGATGGTCGCTTGTTTAGAACATTCCTTGGGGTGGGCAAATGGTCGAAAAAGTCTATGCCTCTGGGCTGGACGATCGCCATGTTTCGAACATTCCTTGGGATGGGCAAGTGTCAAGACCAAAGTCCCTCATTTAGAACATCCCTGATCACACGATAGGAGTGGGCGATGGTCGCTTGTTTAGAATATTCCTTGGGGTGGGCAGGTGGTCGAAAAAGTCTACTCCTCCAGTCTGGACGACCGCCATGTTTCAAACATTCCTTGGGATGGGCAAGTGTCAAGACCAAAGTCCCTCGTTTAGAACATCCCTGATCCCACGATAGAGGTGGGCGATGGTCGCTTGTTTAGAACATTCCTTGGGGTGGGTAGGTGGTCGAAAAAGTCTACACCTCTAGGCTGGTCAACCATGTTTCAAACATTCCTTGGGGTGGGCAAGTGTCAAGACCAAAGTCCCTCGTTTAGAACATCCTTGATCCCACGATATAAGTGGGCGATGGTCGTTTGTTTAGAACATTCCTTGGGATGGGCAGGTGGTCGAAAAAGTCTACGCCTCCAGCGACCGCCATGTTTAGAAGGTTACTTGGGGTGGCAAGTATCAAGACCAAAGTTACTCGTTTAGAACATCCCTGATGCCACGATAGGGGTGGGCGATGGTCGCTTGTTTAGAACATTCCTTGGGGTGGGCAGGTGGTCGAAAAAGTCCACGCATCTAGACTTAACGACCGCCATGTTTCGAACATTCCTTGGGGTAAGCAAGTGTCAAGATCAAAGTCTCTCGTTTAGAACATCCTACGATAGGGGTGGGCAAGTGGTTGCTTGTTTAGAACACCCCGCGATAGGGGTGGGCAAGTGTCAAGACTAAATCCACTTGTTTTTGACATCCCGCGATAGAGGTGGGCAACGTGGTCGATCCTAGTGTTGGGTCGTGAAGACGTGGAGCCTATTTTAGACCTCGGAGGCAGGTTGATGATTTCTACTTGGTTCTATTTGATTTGGTTTTATTGTATATTTGTGCCTAACCTCAGTGGCAGGTCGATCAAGCTCATTACGGATAGCTCGAGCAGGTTAATGGTTTATTTGAATTGATTTTGTGGTATTTGTGCTTTTAACCTCAGCGGCAGGTCGATCAAGCTCATTACGGATAGCTCGAGCAGGTTATTGGTTGTATTTGATTTGGTTTTGTGGTATTTGTGCTTTTAACCTCAGTGGCAGGTCGATCAAGCTCATTACGAATAGCTCGAGCAGGTTATTGGTTTTATTTGATTTCGTTTAGTAGTATTTGTGCTTTTAACCTCAGTGGCTGGTCGATCAAGCTCATTATGGATAGCTCGAGCAGGTTAATGGTTTATTTGATTTGGTTTTGTGGTATTTGTGCTTTTGACCTCAGTGGCAGGTTGATCAAGCTCATTACGGATAGCTCGAGCAGGTTATTGATTTTATTTGATTTGGTTTTGTGGTATTTGTGCTTTTAACCTCAGTGGCAGGTCGCTCAAGCTCATTACGGATAGCTCGAGCAGGTTATTGGTTTTATTTGATTTGGTTTAGTGGTATTTGTGCTTTTAACCTCAGTGGCAGGTCGATCAAGCTCATTACGGATAGCCCGAGCAAGTTATTGGTTTTATTTGATTTGGTTTAGTGGTATTTGTGCTTTTAACCTCAGTGGCATGTCGATCAAGTTCATTGTGGATAAACCGAGCAGATTGATGGTTTCATTTGGTTTGGTTATGTTGTGTTGGTGCTTTTTTGATCTCAGTGGCAGGTCGATGAAGTTTATTATGGATAGCTCAAGTAGTGGCAGGTCGATGAAGTTTGTTATGGATAGCTCGAGCAGGTTGATGGTTTTATTTGGTTTGGTTCTGTTGTATTTTTGATCCCAGTGGCAGGTCGATGGAACTTATTATGGATAGCTCGAGCAGGTTAATAGTTTTATTTGGTTTGGTTTTGTTGTATTTGTGCTTTTGATCCCAATGACAGGTCGATATATTTTGTTATGTATAGTTCGAGCAGGTTGATGGTTTTATTTGGTTTGCTTTTGTTGTATTTGTGTTCTTGATCTCAGTGGCAGGTCGATCAAGCTTATTATGTATAGCTCGAGCAGGTTAATGGTTTTATTTGGTTTGGTTTTGTTGTATTTGTGCTTTTAATCACAATGGCAGGTAGATAGAGTTTATTATAGATAGTTCGAGCAGGTTGATGGTTTTATTTGTTTTGGTTTTGTTGTATTTGTGTTCTTGATCTCAGTGGCAGGCCGGTCACGCTTATTATGGATAGCTCGAAGTGGTTAATGGTTTTATTTGGTTTGGTTTTTTGCATTTGTGGTTTTGATCCCAATGGCAGGTCGATTGAGTTTATTATGGATAGCTCGAGCATGTTGATGGTTTTGTTTGGTTTTTTTTATTGTATTTGTGTTTTTTATCTCAGTGGCAGGTCTAGTAAGTTCATTTCCAACAAACTCATGGAGTTTATTTGCAGACCTCGGTGACAAGTCGAGGATATTTATTTAATTTTGGTTTTGTCGAATTTATTTTTCGACCTCAGTGGCAGGTAGAGTAAGTTCATTTCGAGCAAACTCATGGAGTTTATTTGCAGACCTCAGTGACAGGTTATTCAGGTCAATGACTTTTATCTGATCTTAATTTTGTCAAATTCTGTCTTTGAAAATGATGGTAGCGTCAGGACATATGGTTTTCGAGAGGATAAATAGCATGATTGAATTTTAAATTTTGAACTGAGGGGCGATAGGACGAGGTGGTCTAAGAGAGCTCGAGCATGGTGATCGAACATAACAGACGTAAGTTCAAATTTTCAAATTCAAGACTTCGGGGAGTGGTCATTCAGGTTTCGGTTTTCAACCTCAGTGGTCTTTTGATTCTCGGCTTTCGACTTCATCGACAGTTACTTAGTTATCGACCTCAGTGGTCTCCCGGTTTTTGGTTTTCGACCTCAGTGGTCTCTTAATTCTCGGCTTTCGACTTCATTACTTGGTTTTCGACCTCAGTGGTCTCACGATTTTTGGTCTTCGACCTTAGTGGTCTTTTGATTCTCAGCTTTCGACTTCATCGACGGTTACTTGGTTTTTTACCTTAGGTTCTCACGGTTTTTCGTTTTCGACCTCGGTGGTCTCTTGATTCCCGACTTTCGACTTCATTGGCGGTTACTTGGTTTTCGACCTCAGCGGTCTCACGATTTTTGACCTCATCGGCGGTCACTCAATTTTCGACCTCATCAGTGGTCTCTTGGTTCTCGACCTCATAAGCAGGTCTTTCGATTTTTGACCTTAAAGGTCATTCGGTGTTCATTTGGGTCTCGATAGTCATTTGGGGGTTTGGCGACTATTTGGTGGTCGAGGATTTGTTCAAATTATAATCTCAGTGCCAGGTTAAGGGAAACAGTCCGAAGAGACATTTTACTCTTGGATCGAGTTATGCTTACTCGACCAGAGTAGGGGGGACTAGATGATATAAGATATTATAGTAGACCGACTTTAGTGTATAAGAAGAAATATATTGGAAGATAAGCCCACGTATGGGCTAAGTCATATAGCATAATTATATGGGTCAAACCCAATTTGGGCACATAAGGTACACCTCTCTATAAAAGGAGGTCAAGGTATCTCATTCTCTTTATTCATTCATTACTAACACTATCTCTCTCTCATTGGATCCAGTACTGACTTATGCATCGGAGACCCGACGCCGGAACTCCTCCCGGCGTTACAACATTGTGTTTTGAAAAAAATATTTTTTTTCAAAATTCAACTAATAATTATGAATGAAAGCTCTCATCCAATATAAAATGATATTATTTTTTTTAAGTCTTCCATTTATTGAGAAATGAAAATGTCAAATTTGTACAAAAATTTAATTTTTCTTAGTCTGACCAACGAGTTGATCTAATGTAATCACATACAAATGTTGTCTTTTTGCAAGACGGTGGAATAATTAAAAAAAAAAAAAAAAAAAAAAAAAAAAAAAAAAAAAAAAAAATCCTCCGGTTAATGTGCTTGAGATGTTAGTCTGAAACCGAATCAACTCACAAAGACTTGAAAAAATCAATATTTTTCTATTATTAATTATATAAAATGAAATAAAAAAGTAGTAGTAGCAAGCAACTAAATTTATCCAAAGCATCCTATTAAATACCATTTGATCCGGTCACCAACCCCACCTCTTTTCACTCCTCTTCTCTTCTCCCCCAATACAACTATTTATTTACACACAAAAAAAAATCTCCAATCCCAACACACACTCCCCACAACTTGATGATGCTACAATCCAAGAGAATCCCACTCACAAAACGCGTGATTGCGTAATAATAATACATTAAAAAGGGAGTAACAAATTATCATAAGCTGTATGTCATTTCCATTCCTCTGTTTTTTTATCTTCCAGTTTATTTACTGTATATATTGGGATCATCAATGTTATTTGTATTGTGGATCTGATATTTTCATCAGCTTCTTTTGCTGGTAATTGAATTTTTTTTTTTTATATAAATAATTTCTTGAATTTCCTAAAAATAAATAAATCAGCTGCACATTCATCTCATTTAATATACCCACAACTCCCAATAATTTTAATTTAGTCCTCAGATTCTGAATTATTTTGAAAACATATGCAGGTTTTTTTTTTTTGGAACAAGAGGCCATCATCAGCACAGTTCACAATCCGCGGCTTCACAGAGTTTCTGAATTATTATATCGAGAAAAGGAAATGGGAAAGAACGGTTCGAGAGACTGGACGCAGATCTACGCGATATACGGGGTCGACGACTGGCAGACGCCGGCGTTCCTCCTCCTCCACGCCGTCGTATTCTCCGCCCTCTCCCTCCTCTTCCTCCTCTACTTCGAGCCCATCTGCATCTTCCTGCACCACTTCCTACCGGGCCCCGCCTCGGCCAGATTCGCCGCGGGATTCACGGGTTCGGTCACGGCCCTCTCCGCCGTCTGCCTCTTCTTCGCGGCGGCCAACTTCCTCTACTCCGCCGTATCTCTCCACTGGGAAATGTCGCAGCGCATAGTCTCCGCCGTCCCCGACTGGTCCGCCGTCCGTCACGCACTCGACCTCGGCTGCGGCGGCCGTGGGATCCTCCTCAACGCCGTGGCCATGCAGCTCAAGAAGTCGGGGTCATCCGGCAGGGTCGTGGGCCTCAGCCCGGCCCGCACGCGAGGCGGGTCCGTCAGCCCGAACCACACCCTGAGGACCGCCGGCCTGGAGGGCGTCCAGGAGTATGTCACTTGCAGGTGCCCATTCTCATCTCTCTCTCTCTCTCTCTCTCTCTCTCTCCTTTTTTTCGTTTTATTTTAAAATTAAATGAGATCTGAGAAATTGGGAATAATTAATTGGTTATGCAGGCCAGGGGACCCTCGAACGCTGCCGTTCAGCGACAGGTACTTCGACGTGGTGGTGTCGGCGGTGTTTGTGCACAGGGTGGGGAAGGAGTTGGGGGTCCGGTCGGCGGGGGCGGCGGCGGAGAGGATGAGGGTGCTGGGGGAGTTGGTGCGGGTGCTGAAGCCCGGCGGGGTGGGGGTTGTGTGGGACGTGGTGCACGCGCCGGAGTACGTGCAGAGGCTGAACGAGCTGAGGATGGAGGATATAAGGGTGTCGGAGAGGGTGACCGCCTTTATGGCCGCCAGCCACATCGTCTCCTTCCGGAAGCCATCTCACCTACTCACTGCCCCTGGGGAGGTCAGACTCGACTGGAGATTCAACAGTCTTTCTTGACTTTGCCTTTTCAAATATATTATTATATATTATCAGATTTATTTATTTATTGATAATAAGATAAAAC
>CACSLK010012206.1:195504-212292 GCA_902706635.1 Striga hermonthica | reverse complement strand
TCCAGGAAAGAAATAAGAATAAATCTTAACCATTAGATTCACCACATCAATGAGCATGATAAAGTCAAAATCGATTAAAAATAGTCAATCACGCAGTGGCATATTTGTAAATAAATGAACATCCTTTGGTCAAATATTGCCATCTTAGGGCACAAATGTAATTTTACACCACCCAATCAGTGGGCCCCACCCACCACAATACAAACCCACGGTCCAACCATTATCTCTCACATCTAATTTACACAGACAAAAACAGCTCCTGACTGCCGGCCACCAGATCCGCCTCCCGCCGTCGCCTTTCAACCAGCCCCACTGGTCTACTGGACGCCGATACAGTCACAGCCACCTCTTCCATTGACGTCCCCAAGCTTCACCGACTGCCCTGACGCAGCCCGGACCTCCACACCTCCGACAACACAGTAGGTCATTCATGGCACCGTCAGCGGCGACTTCAACTGACGCCGCTGGAGACGCGACGGTGATGGTCGTCGACGTCTCCTTCCGCTCGATCTTCCCCAACCGGAATTTAAGAACCTGATGGGTCTCTTCTCAGATCTGGAATGAACCGATGGAAAACCGCCCAGATCCAGAATGAACCGATGGGAACGAGCTCAGATCTATCTTGATGGCTTCCAAACCGCTGTTGAACCGTGAGAACACCTGCAAAAACTCAACGCCAGATGGATTTCCGGCGTAGAGCCTCCGACGCTCAAGTCAGTATGCGAAAGAGATGAAGAGAGCTGCTCTGAGAGAGCAGCAGCAGTAATGGAGAAGAATGTAGAAGTGAATGGGAGTTAGGGTTTTGGGGTTACCTCAGCTCCTTTATATAGAAGTAAAACCTTTACCTGGAGTCCCCAAAATACCCCGGCCGACTTACTGGAAATGTCCAGAATGCCCCGGTCTGTTCGCATTCCGACCATACCCTAGTCAGCATTTAGATTCCTTCTTATCCTTTAATAGCTTCCTTCTGATACCCTCTGATATGTTGAAGCATATAGAAGTCGTCAGGGATCCATGAGCCCCGAGACTACTTCAGTCGACTCGAGATATCCTTGCTTTTCGAGTCGGATAGGTCATCCTCCAATCGCCAATAAAGCCTAATACGCTTATTCATCCTTCCAGACGAAGTCGACTTGGGCTAATCGACATGGTAGAAGTTGACTAAGCAAAGCATCCAGACCGTTGACCGAATGTGTTATCGGGAGTAGATATGTGGGTGGAGTCGACTTCTGGTAAGTCGACTCGTCCAATGTCCGAACCGGGACGACATAAGTCGTTACACTATAGTATGGCTATATCATCTAGTCCCCCCGAAGATTACTCGAAGCGATTCTGAGCTTACGAGTAGATTTGTTGGTGGAATCCTCATCGGATTCCCCTTCAACCGTCTTCCTTATTCTAGACCATCTATGCCCAAACCTCAGCTCGCGAGAGGCTCTCTTGCTTAAGGAAATTCTCGTATTGTTCGGATAAACTCAGATTTCTTTTTGAATTTCGAAATTCAAAGGGGCTTGGAATCTGAAAGACGTTTCTGTCTCCAACGCTTCGTATTCCGTGCATCATTTCATCCGTCAGATCTTCCTTTAATCTAAGGGCTAGGGTTCTTTTACTTTTCCTATAAATTCCCCCTTCTCCTCTCTTCTCCCCCTTTCTGCATTCTCCTTTCTCGAGGTCCTTCTCTCTCCAGCAAGCGAAGCATCTTAGTTTATCCGACGCACACTTTATTTTCCGACGCTCTTTTCGGATTCTTCAGAACTTCTCCAGAAGTTATCATGTGTAAGTTTTCCTTGCTTTCTTGTTTATTATTATGCAATTCCTTTCCTTTGTTGTTTTTCTGGGTCATATGCTTGATACTCATAGATTCATCGGCTTTTTTCTGAATTTTGATGACTTTCTGGGGACTTCCTCTTGTTAGATCTTCGGTTATAGATTTTCCCTTTTTCAAGTGTTTTTCGCCCAACAGTCGATTCGATATTGGTTCTTCTGCTTCCCTCTGTTTACGTTACCTTGAACTCGGCTTCCTTATGTTGAATTGAATGGACCCGAGACAACTCGCGAATTCCTCTTGATCCTTATTTTTTCGTCGACTTGTAGTCATAATTGTCTTCGCTTGTTGATGGTCATTCTTCATTCTTCCTCTTTTGTTTTATTAGATTTCGACTCTCCTCCTGTTTCTGACCCTGTTTCCGGCTCTCTTGCCCTAGAAATCGACGGATATTCAGGTTCTGCTCCTGTTGAAATGCTTGATGTTCAGACTAACACCAATCAGAATGCCAAACCAGAGGGTTCAGTTAACTCCAATGCTTCGCCCTTCGGTATTGACTGGGATGTGTATAACCAGGCACTATTGTCGGGCGCTCTTTGTGCGGACCCCGATGCCCTTCGACTTAACCGGATCCCTCGAGGTATCCCTAGACTTTGAGACATCTGTGCATAACAGCCTTCTTTCTTTAATGGCTTTCTAAGTCGAGTCCTTAATTGTAACATGTCCCTTGGCGCAGTTAGCCGTTCTTAACCCCTTTTATTGTGCTTCTGCAGCCGAAATCGATGGCTTTAGGGAGTTCAGCGGGCTTCCCTCTGACTGGGAAGTGGTCGCTCCTAGTCCCGAAGACGACTTCCGACATCCCCCCCAAGGTTGTTTTACCTTTTTTGTTGATCAAATAATGTCGGGGCTACGTTTCCCCATACAACCCGACTTGTTGTCTCTGAGCGGTCTGTATGGCGTCCCAATAAATCAGTTTACTCCCAATTCTATCCGAATAATGGTGGCCTTCATAGTCGTCACCCGTATAGTCTTAGGTAGTTATATACCCGATTTTTTCCTTTATTGCTACGGCTATAGGTTTAGCAAAGACGCTCATTGCCTAGGTCGTCGTGTTGGGGTTACCTTTCTCGACGGTCTTTCTTCCAACATCACCGAGTGGAAGAAGAAGTACTTCTTCATTCGTCCTGCTCCTGGTCAATATCTTTACCAATGAGTGGTATACTGATAAAGTGCAGCAACGCAAGCGCCCTCGCTCTTCACTATTTGCGGATATGTTATGGGAGTTGAATAAGCATACTTGGAGTGCTCGTCAGTTGACTAAGGATAGCTCCCTTCTTAATCATGTCGGGATCTGTATTGATGAGAACGCTCCTCGAATTGAGGATCCTCGTAAGTCGTCTTGTCATAGTTCATCTCGACCTTATTCGCTTTTCTTGGTACCTCTTTATCCTCCTATGACGTGATCGTACAAATAATTATTTCTGTCGCTTTATTTCGACAGTGGGTGCACTCCAGCGTTTCAAGAAGAAGAAAGTCGAGGCGGCTTCCAAGTCTGTCGCCCCGTCTGCTCCTTAGAAGCCCGGAGGGGGTTCGGGATCTGGTGCTCCTGCTGCGGTAGTCTAGACGGCTGCCACTAAAAAATCTAAGGTTGTGTTTCCCTCGACTTCTAAGCCGAGTCAACCAACGGGCTCCCACTCCCACAAGAGGCTCCTGGCCCGAGAGGGCACAGCTTTGGTGTCCGATGTTTCGAAGCGTCAGAAAGGGAAAGAGCCGGTGGTTGAGAAAGACGCAGGGCAGTTGTCCCCTGTGAAAGTGCAACCTGTAACCTTACAACAGCCTTCCCGGCTTTACGACAACCCCGATCCCCTTCAAATTCTCAATTACCTCCAGTCGACTCTTCCTGAAGACGACCAGGTCCGGACCGACGGTAACCCCTACCATCGGGCCCGCTATGCAGCTCGGCTTATTCTTCGAGTAAGTTTAACCTTTTGTTTGTTATCTTCTTTTCGTAGTGTTATGTCGGCTTCTTATCATCTCCTTTGCTCATTTCTTTCAGCTTCTCGCCTGCATTCTCCCAACCATGATAGAGGAGGCGTCTTCCCCTCAAAACAATATGAAGGTTCTGGGGGACAATTATGCGGCCAAATGTGACGAGCTCGCGGCTAAGGAGGAGGAGCTCGAAGCTGCTAATGCCGTCATCGCCAAACTCCACTCCGATAAGGATGCGACTGTTCGGAAAGTTGAGCGGCTGAGAGTCGACCTGGTCAAGGCCGGCGACGAGGCCTTGGTCGAGCGGGAGAATGGGATTCAAGAAGGTCATCGGACTTTCTTGAAGTCTCCGACTAGCGCTGCTTTTCTGGCCCATTACCGTAAGGCCATGGTCGAGGCCTTCTGCAAATTGTCCGACTTTCTGGACGAGTTGGTTCCTACGGCGCTCGAGTATTTCGACTTCACCTGCGACATATGGGAACAAGCTGTGGTCCAACCCGACTTTCCCGGGAAGATCGACCGGGAGGCAGTAAAAATGACCCTCCCCGACCCTGTAGGCTTCAGTGAGCTTCCTCCTGGTCGTGAGTGGTGGGCTGGCCTTGAGGCCAAGGCTATTCATGCGGCTGAGCTCTCTTCTCAGCTTGAAGTCCCCCCATCTCCTCTAGTCGGCCCTACTGAATTGGTCCAGCCCAGTGGGGCTGATTATGAAGAGCCGATTGATGAGTAAATAGAGGTCGAGAGGCCGGATGAGCAGCAGGGGACAGAGCCAGCTGCCGATGAGGGTGCCGGGACGGAGCCCGTGGATGGTGGGGATGGGGATGGTGCCGAGAGGTCGACTGCTAACTCTCAGGCTTGATAGTTTACGTGGTTTTGCCCTTAGTTATTTTGCTTTCCCTTCTTTTTTCCTTTTCTTTTTCTTTTGCCTTCTCAACCTATTTTACTGTAACTCATCCTCTTCTCCCAACCCTTATTGCGAGCTGATCGAAGTCGAGCAATAATTTTCAACAGCTTCTTAGCTGTTGAACTTCAAGTTTTTCGAGTCGACTTCTCCCGACCCTTATTGCGAGCTGATCGAAGTCGAGCAATAATTTTCAATAGCCTCTTAGCTGTTGAACTTCAAGTTTTTCGAGTCGACTTCTCCCGATCCTTATTGCGAGCTGATCAAAGTCGAGCAATAATTTTTAACAGCTTCTTAGCTGTTGAACTTCAAGTTTTTCGAGTCGACTTCTCCCGACCCTTATTGCGAGTTGATCGAAGTCGAGCAATAATTTCCAACAGCTTCTTAGCTGTTGAAATTCAAGTTTTTTGAGTCGACTTCTCCCAACCCTTATTGCGAGCTGATCGAAGTCGAGCAATAATTTTCAACAGCTTCTTAGCTGTTGAACTTCAAGTTTTTCGAGTCGACTTCTCCCGACCCTTATTGCGAGCTGATCGAAGTCGAGCAATAATTTTCAACAGCTTCTTAGCTGTTGAACTTCAAGTTTTTCGAGTCGACTTCTCCCGACCCTTATTGTGAGCTGATCGAAGTCGAGCAATAATTTTCAACAACTTCTTAGCTGTTGAACTTCAAGTTTTTCGAGTTCACTTCTCCCGACCCTTATTGCGAGCTGATTGAAGTCGAGAAATAATTTTCAACAGCTTCTTAGCTGTTGAACTTCAAGTTTTTCGAGTCGACTTCTCCCAACCCTTATTGCGAGCTGATCGAAGTCGAGCAATAATTTTCAACAGCTTCTTAGCTGTTCAACATCAAGTTTTTCGAGTCGACTTCTCCCGACCCTTATTGTGAGCTGATCGAAGTCGAGCAATAATTTCCAACAGCTTCTTAGCTGTTGAACTTCATGTTTTTCGAGTCGACTTCTCCCAACATTTATTACGAGCTGATCGAAGTCGAGCAATAATTTTCAACAGCTTCTTAGCTGTTGAACTTCAAGTTTTTCGAGTCGACTTCTCCCGACCTTTATTGCGAGCTGATCGAAGTCGAGCAATAATTTTCAACAGCTTCTTAGCTGTTGAACTTCAAGTTTTTCGAGTCGACTTCTCCTGACCCTTATTGCAAGCTGATCGAAGTCGAGCAATAATTTTCAACAGCTTCTTAGCTGTTGAACTTCAAGTTTTTCAAGTCGACTTCTCCCGCCCCTTATTGCGAGCTGATCGAAGTCGAGCAATAATTTTCAACAGCTTTTTAGTTGTTGAACTTCAAGTTTTTTGAGTCGACTTCTCCCAACCCTTATTGCGAGCTGATCGAAGTCGAGCAATAATTTTCAACAGCTTCTTAGCTGTTGAACTTCAAGTTTTTCGAGTCGACTTCTCCCAACCCTTATTGCGAGCTGATCGAAGTCGAGCAATAATTTTCAACAGCTTCTTTGTTGTTCATCATGGTGTGAGCTGGCTGTATAGCCGTTTCAGAAAATTCGTTATATTCTGGTAACCGTATCGACATCGTTATGAAGAGGGGGTGATTTTCACCCTTTCTCGTCCTTGATATCCGATTTTCCTCAGTTATCATGTCTCGCCTTCTTTTTTTTCTTTGGATTTAATCAATTCTTATGAGCGGCGCGTCCTTTCAACCATTGCCGCCTCGTATTCCGTACTTCATCAGGACCATTGATTTACCTGTTAATCTAACGGCTAATATCTATCTCCCTCTCCTATAAATAGGGTTAAACTCCTTCTTTGAACATTTTCCAATCTTCCTGATTTTCCCCTGCAACTCCAGCAATCTCTGCAATTCGCGCTTTTTCGGCAACACCCTCCGCAGAACCGGCATCTTCATCGACCTTCCGGCCATCATGAGTAACCTGGGTAAGTAATTATGATGAGCATCTTAACCTTCTTTTTTTCTCTCTTCCTCTCTTTTTTTTATTGTACTTTTTTGGTTGTTGGATTTTCTATACCCTTGTGTTCTCCGCGTTCTTCGAACTTTTCTTGAGGGTTTTGTGTTGAATCTTGTGTGTACATTCTTTGTTCTGATGAGCCGTTAGCGCGTACTCGGGTTTTAGCGTGTAATCGCTTGTCTATCCTTCCTATGTCGATTCTTGTCGACACCGGCTTTCTTCCTTTCTGTCCTCTTGTCCTCATGTCGACCTACGGGTCATACCGTGTTGCATTCTCGTTTTTTTTTTTTGTATGTTCATCGACCTTCACGAGTCGATTGTATTTTGTTTGACTTCATTTTCGTGATGACTGATCTTTGCTTTTTTGATTCTTTTTCGTCTAGTTTCCCCTTCTGGCTCGTCTCCCGACACGCTCGACAGACTGATTGATAGGGGTCTCGGCCAATCCGATTCGGGTTTAGTCGAGATAACTGGTTATAGGACGGTCCATGTCTCTCCTCCTTCTTCATCGCGTGTTTCTACTCCCAAGGTCGACTGGGCTGAATATGATCAGGCCTTGTTGGATGGTGGTCTTGTGGAAATAATGAGCCCTCGAGAAGGCTCTCCTCGCCTCGATTTAATTCCTCGAAGTATTCCCATTAGTTTGTTAGATATTCCTGTGTATAGTACAAGCCCTGTACCTATTTCAATAATTACCCCTCTCGTCGATCCTCGAGAGGTTGTATCAGTAGCCTGTCCTTTGGCCAAATTGGCCACTTTGAACCCTTTTTCTTATGCCTGTGCGGCTCAAGTCGAGAGTTTTAGGCAGTTTAGCGGGCTTCCCTCCGATTGGGAGTTGGTTACCCGGGGTCCTGACAGCGACTTCGTCTGTCCTCCAGAAGGTTGCCATACTTTTTTTGTCGACCAAGTCATTTTTGGCCTGCGCTTTTCTATCCAAGTCGAGCTTTTGGAGATAAGTGACTTGTATAGTATCCCAATAAATCAGTTCTCTCCAAATTCCCTATGTATCATGATAGCCTTCATTGTTGTTTCTCGTATAGTTCTCCGTTTTTTCTCAGCCGATTTTTTCCACTATTGTTATAGCTATCGACTTCAAAAGGGAGCCCACTGCCTGATTCGCCGTCCTGGCGTTACCTTCCTTGACGACCTTTCTTCGAAGACTTCATAATGGAAGTCAAAATTTGTCTTTACTCGTCCCCCCGTCGGTGCTTATCCCTATGCCAATAATTGGATAAGCACCAAAGTTAAACAAAATAAACGATCTCGTTCTAAGAGGTTTGAGGGGCTCATAGAAGAGCTAAATAGGCACACGTATAGTGTTCGTCGTATAATAAGGAATCGTGAATTGGTCAATCACGCTTGGATTGTTCTGTACGATGATATTTCCCGACTCGATGATCCTCGTAAGCTGTTCAACATTCCTTACGATGTCGAGTTTTGTTTCTTACCTTCTTTTAATCTTCGCTTTTATTATTTTTTATTTCAGTTAAAGCACTCAAGCGCTTCGAGGTGAAGAAAAAACAGCCCACTGGGCAGCTAGCCAGCGGATCTGCCCCTCCTCCCCCCGGCAGGTCCGGCACGAAGTCAGCTGCCGCGGCTAAGAAGCTCAAGTCCTCGGGTCCCAGTGCCCGCAAGAGGCCTCAAGATGATCGTACCCCTCCCCTGCTCCCCAGCGACCTTAAGCGCCGTAAGGTCGACAAGGGCAAGGAGAAGATAGTCGAGGGGAATGCTGTTTCTAAGTGAACGGAATCATCCGTTACTTATAAGGATGTGATGGTTAGGATGCCATCTCGGCTCTGGAACCATCCGGAGCCACATAGGGCAGCTAGGTACCTAAATTCTCTGCTCCCCGAGGCTGACAAGGCCCGCGTCGAAGGGAATGACTACGAGCGTTCTTGTTACGCTACACAGTGCCTCACTCGGGTGGGTGCTTCTTGCTCGAGTCTAGTGTTCATGTTTACTTATTCCTGCCCTATTTGCTTACTCTTCTTTTTTTTTTGTGTATTTCTTAGCGGCCGTCCTTCCCGGCCTCGAGGCGGGCACCAAGGCTCCTTCATCCTCTTCCAAGGCCCTCGAGGACAAATGTGGGGTGCAACTTAGAGAAATTACCCAGCTGAAGAAAGAGCTGGAGGGGTCTAGGGCTTTAGTCGACAAGCTGAAGGCCGACAAGGCCGTGGCCCAGCACGACAACGAGAAGCTCCAGGACGATCTTGAAAAAGCTCGGGAGAAGAACATATTTGAGAGGGACGTCGGCATTGTGCAGGGCCGAAAATCGTTTTTCACGACACCGCTGGGTGCTCTCTTCCTCAAGACTTATCGCGAGGAAGTCGTCAAGGCCTTTTGTAACTCACCCGAGTTTCTCGACAGACTTTGTCCCGTCGACGTTCAATATTTCAATCATACCTTTGACGCCTGGGAGGAAGTGGTGGCGGGGTCTGAATTTGCGGGAAGGCTCGACCGCGAAGCGATGAGACTGGCGCTTCCCGACCCTGAAGGTTATGAGGGTGACCCCTCCCTCCCGGGCGATTACCAATGGTGGGTTGGAATGGAGGCTAAAGCCATTCCAGCTGCCAAGCTTTCTTCTCGGCTCGATGCTCCTTCCACTTCTCCGATCCAGCCGATCGAGCCGAATCTTGAGGAAGGTCAGATAGTAACCACTATCGATGAGAGCGACGAAGATGCTGACTCTTAGAATAGTATTTCTAGGCCTGTCGCCTTTTATTCTGTAATTCCCTTTTCTGTCGCTTGTTTTTACTGTTTGTTCTTGTCTCGACCTAGTTCTCAGATTGTAAAGGTCGAGATGATTCTTGTAATGAACCCATCTTGAATATTTATCTTTCGTTTTCTTTTGCTTGAACTGTCATGTACTCGCAACTTTGTAATTTAAATTGGATTTAATCATGAATTCATCGAGACTTCACTTGTTATTCGTAGTCATAGATTTGTCGACACTTCGTAGTTAAAATGACTTTATAGCCTTAGGCTTCATAGCCTTGACGAGATTTCGCTCGGGGCATACAACTTTGTAGTTGTTCGGATCGACTTTGTAGTCATAGGCTTTGTAGCCTTGCCGAGATTTCACTCGAGGCATACAGCTTTGTAGTTGTTTGGATCGACTTTGTAGTCGTAGGCTTTGTAGCCTTGCCGAGATTTCACTCGAGGCATACAGCTTTGTAGCTGTTTGGATCGACGTTGTAGTCGTAGGCTTTGTAGCCTTGCCGAGATTTCACTCGAGGCATACAGCTTTGTAGCTGTTTGGATCGACTTTGTAGTCGTAGGCTTTGTAGCCTTGCCGAGATTTCACTCGAGGCATACAGCTTTGTAGCTGTTTGGATCGACTTGGTAGTCGTAGGCTTTGTAGCCTTGCCGAGATTTCACTCGAGGCATACAGCTTTGTAGCTGTTTGAATCGACTTTGTAGTCGTAGGCTTCGTAGCCTTGCCGAGATTTCACTCGAGACATACAGTTTTGTAGTTGTTTGAATCGACTTTGTAGTCGTATCCCGAACCTGTTGTAGTTCTTAAGAAAGTTTTATGTGGACAACCGCGGTAAAATGTAAGAAAGACAATTCAAACATCAAACTTGACATTCATTTCATTACTGAATTTAATTCGAACGTTTTTCATTACAAAAAGAGGCTTTAGACAGTCTTAAGCGTAAAAGCGTTTAAGATGGATCACATGCTAAGATCGAGGCAATTGACGACCTTCCCCGTCCTTTAGCTCGTATGCTCCCCTCTCGATAACTCTTGTGACTGTGTAAGGCCCTTCCCAGTTAGCCTCTAGCTTCCCGACATGTTTGAGGGCGTCTGCACGCTTGAGGACGAGATCTCCTACTTGGAATCGCCTGGCTCGGACTTTTTTGTCGAATGTTGCGCGCATCTTTTGCTTGTATTCAACCGATCGCAACCTGGCCTCTTCTCGTTCTTCAATCAAATCGAGGGCTTCTTTGGCCATTTCCTCGTTCTTTTCCTGCTCAAAGTATGTCGACCTGTGCGAACTTAGTGCAATCTCCACTGGCAGGAGGGCATCCATTCCATACACCATACTGAATGGTGATTGGCCTGTCGAGCTTCTCGGCGTAGTTCGGTATGCCCATAGAACAGTGGTTAGCTTGTCGAACCAGGCTCCCGATGCTTTCTCCAACCGCTTCTTTAGCCCCTGCAAGATGGTTCTATTTGTAACCTCGACTTGCCCGTTAGCTTGGGGGTGAGCGACCGAAGCGAACCTCTACTTGATCCCCATATCAAGGCACCATGCCTGGATTCGCTTGCCCTGAAACTGAGTTCCATTGTCTGAAATTAATATCTTCGGGATTCCAAATCGACAACAGATGTTGTTAAACAGGAACTGAATCATTTTCTCCTCGGTAATTTTTGCCAGCGGTTCTGCTTCGACCCATTTGCTGAAGTAGTCGACTGCGACTACTAGGAATTTTCTTTGTCTGGTCCCCATTGGCAAAGGTCCCACCAAGTCGATTCCCCATTGAGAAAAGGGGATCGGGCAGCTGATTGTTGTCATGATCTCAGCAGGGATATGAGGGATCGGGCCGTGACGCTGGCATCTTTCATATCCTTGTACTAACTGCTCGGCTATTCGCATAATTTTCGGCCAATAATAGCCGGCCCGCTGAACTTTTCCAGCTAAATCCCGAGACCCGACGTGAGCCCCGCAACATCCTTCATGAACTTCCCGTAAGACATAATTTCCCTCGTCTTCAGAAATGCATCTTAAATGGGGTCCGACATATGACCTCTTGTATAGCACTCTTTCAATTTCGAAATACTTACTAAGGTATCGAGCGGCTTTTTCGGCTTCTTGCTTATCCCCGGTAGGTATTTTTCATTGCAAAAGCTCGTGAACCGACATCCTCCAATCTTCTTTCTCTTCAACTTCCATAGCTTCACACAGGACACTTTTTTCCAGATTCAGGGTGGTAATGTGGCTTCCCATCTTCCCTCATTAGAGCTGGCTATCTTGGCGAGCCAGTCGGCTCGTTTGTTCTCCTCTCGAGGGATTTGGGTCAGCTCGAACTTCTCCAAGCCTTGCACCAGGCTTTGAACTTCCTCGACATACTTCTGCATTCTATCTTCTTTTACTTCACAGTTTCCCATTACTTGGACCACAACAAGCTGTGAGTCAGAGTGTGCCATGATTTCTGTTGCTCCGCCCCCTATTGCGAGTTGAATTCCTTTGATCAGTGCCTCATATTCTGCTTCGTTGTTCGAGGCCTTGACACCCATTCTTACGGTGAAATCGAGCTGTTCGCCCTCGGGGGATACTAGGACAACACCTAGACCTGACCCCTTGGCTGCTGAAGATCCATCGACATGCATTATCCACCTCTTTTCCTCTCCTTTAGTTCCCTCCTGTATGAAATCTGCTAGGGCTTGAGCTTTTATGGCACGCCTTTGCTCGTATTTGATGGAGTATTCACTCAGCTCGACTGCCCATTTCACGAGTTGACCTGAGACGGTAGGTCGACCCAGCGTCTCACCAAGTTGGAAGTTCGTCCTCACCACTATCACATGGTTCAGAAAATAGGGCCTCAGTTTTCTAGCCGTTATCACCAATGTCAGAGCAGTTTTTTCGACTTCGGAATACCTCGCTTCTGCTCCCTGAAGTACTCGACTTGTATAATAAATCGGTTGTTGGGCTCCTCCTGCCTCTCGCAATAAAACGGAACTTAAATAAAACTTCCCCACTGAAATGTAAAGCACCAGTTCGTCACCTGGTTCTGGTTTTGTTAATAGCGGCAATTCGCTCAGAAATTCTTTCAATTTTTCGAATGCGACTTGCGCCTCATCACTCCATTGGAAAGCTTTCTTTTTAAGAAACTTGAAAAATGGAAAACTTTTCTCCGCCGCTCGAGCAATGAACCTGCTTAGGCCGGAAATTCGACCTGTCGACACTTGTACTTCTCTGATATTCTTAGGTGCGGCCATGTCGAGTATAGCCTTCACCTTATCCTTGTTCACTTCGATTCCCCTCTCAGTTACGACATACCCCAAGAAGCGTCCCGCCTTTACTCCGAAAGCGCACTTACTTGGGTTTAGCTTCATCCCAAATGTTCTTAGTGTCTTAAATGTTTCCCGTAAATCCTCCACATGCGAGATCGAGGACCTACTCTTCACCAAGATATCATCCACGTAAACCTCCATATTTTGCCCGATCTACGATTTAAACATTCGATCCATTAACCTCTGGTACGTTGCCCCTGTGTTTTTAAGCCCAAAAGGCATGACGACATAACAATATGTCCCCTTGCTCGTCACGAAACTAACTTTGCTTTGATCCTCAGGGGCCAACGGGATTTGATGATATCCCTGGGACGCGTCCATCATGCTTAGCAGTTGACAACCAGCTGTGGAGTCGACCAGCTGGTCGATTCTTGGCAGGGGGTAGTGATCTTTTGGGCAAGCTAAATTTAAATCGCGAAAGTCAATGCACATACGCCACTTATTCAGCGCTTTTCTCACCATCATTGTGTTTGATATCCATTCAGGGAATCGAATTTCTTTGATATGTTTGACTTTCAGTAACTTATCCACCTCGACCTCAATTGCTTTATCGATCTCTGCCCCATGATGCCTAAGCCGCTGCTTCACGGGCTTTTTTAGGGGGTCGACATTAAGTTTATGTTCCATGACATCGGGATCGATTCCCGTTAACTCTTCAGGAGAAAAGGCAAATAAGTCTCTGAATTCTTTCAACAGTCCCACCAATTGTCGACGCAACTCCTCTTCCAACTCTCTCCCAACTTTAGTGGTATGCTCCTCCCTTTCCCCGATTTGAATTTCCATCAACTCTCCGTGCGGCTGAAGGTCGCCTTCCCTTTGTCTTTTTTCACTCGACATCGGCTTCTTCCCTTCCATAACCTCCACTCGTTGGTTTGTTTTTACTGCTATCTGGTAACAGGTTCTTGACAGCCTCTGGTCTCCTCGGGCCTCCCCTACTTTATCTCCTACGGGGAACTTCAGCTTCATGTGGTAGGTTGACACTACTGCTTGGAATGTGTTGAGTGCTGGCCTTCCTAGAATCACATTATAGGCCGACTCGACATCGACTACAACAAATCGCACCATCTTTACTTTCCTCAAGTCGCCTTCCTCGAGGATGACAGCGAGCGTGGTTTTTCCTAGGGGTGCAACTTCCGAGCCATTAAATCCAAAAAGTGAGGTGTGCAGGGGCGTAAGCTCAATGTCGAGTTCCATCCGTTTAAGGAAATTGTAAAAGATCACATTCACCGAGCTTCCCGTGTCGACGAAAATCCTCTGCACTTCATAGCCTGATATTTGAGCAGTGATCATTAGAGCATCATTATGAGGTCATTCGACCTCTCCCATATCTGCTGGCCCAAAATTCATCACCGGGCCGTTTTTCTCAACCTGCTGTACTTCAATTTTTCCGTGACGGCTTCGAGCATACGCTTTTCTGGCTCGATTTGAATCTCCATCAGTCGGCCCTCCAAATATCATATGAATTATTCCTCTTTTATGCGGGAGCTCCTCTTTGTCGGGTGTCCTCACTCTTTTGCGAGGGCTTTTGCTTCTCTCCCTTCGTCGACTGGTTCGCTCTCGATCCTTATAAACGAACTCCTTCAGAATGCCCGCTTTGATTAGTCTCTCGATCTCATTTTTTAGGTGCCGACACTCATCAGTATTATGCCCGTAATCCTTGTGGAATCGACAGTACAGATCGCTTTTAGGTTTTGTCGGTCCATCCTTTCTCGTCCGTGGCCACCTGACAACACTTTCGCGGATCTCTTTCTCCATTACCTCCAATATCCTTGCATTCGAGGCCAACAGGGGGGTATATTGAGTTGTCCTCCATCCCCTTGATCGTCCTTCCCTCTCCTACTTCGGGGATCCTTTCCTTTCAACTGTCGTGATTGGTTTTTTATCTTTCTTCTCGTCCCGAGATTCAATTTTTGCTTTAGCTGCTTGCAAAAAATCGGCTTCGGCTTCCTCGACATTCATGTATTTGGCGCACCTTCCTAAAACCTCATCGAATGTCCTCCCGGGTCGTTTTGCTAAGGAGTTTCTGCATAATCCTGGGAGTAGTCCTCTAGTGAGTCCTCCCGACTTGATTTCCTCTGTGGCCGAGGTGACGTCGACGCACGCCCGTGTATATCTCGCCACACAATCCCTCAATGATTCTCCTTCTTTTTGTTGCATGCCTAACAGAGTAAGTTAAGACTTTTCTTGGGCCTTTACACTTGCGAATTGGTTTAGAAAACTTGAGCTAAATCCGTCAAAGTCCCTGACGGCTCCTGGGGGCAATTGATGAAACCAGTCCTGCGCTGGTCCTCGTAGAGTCGTCGGGAACGCTCGACATTGAACGGGATCATTGTAGCGGTGCAGTACTGCCATGTTTTCAAAACTCCTTAGATGTCGAGAGGGATCAGTCGACCCATCATACCAGATGTTGAGCTCCCTGAACCCCTTGGCAAGTCGGCGTCTAGAATATGCTGTGAAAAAGGGTGTCCCCTCGAACTTCCTGTTTTCCTCCCTTCCACTTGAGCCTGCAAGTCTCGCACCTGAGCTAGCAACTGCTCCAGGGTGTCGTTTCTTGCTTGTGGATTAACGGTCCTGACAGAGGACTCCTCCTCATCTGCCCTCCTGTTCTGCCTTTCGTGCGACTGCGCTTGCTGTTCGCGTTCAGGGGGTTGTTGTTCATTTTGAGGCTGCTCGACCCTAGCTTGCTCGATCCTAGGTTGTTCGACCCTAGGCTGCTCGACTTGTGTCTGCTTGACCGCTACAGCTTCGGCAATCATCCTCTGCATCTCGCTTCTCGTCATGGTCAGTGTTTGCTCCTCGACTTGGGGTGGTGGCCTTGTCTCCTGATCAAGTCGCCCAGGCTGTCTCCCCAGTCTCAAAGATGTTTCGGTCGATGCGTGACCATCCGCTTCTCCACTCGTGTCCTTCACGTGACTGGCCTCCCCTTGGGTAAGAACCGGGATCTTGACTTCGGGTGGGGTAATAGGCGTCTCCTCCCCCATATGCCCTCATGACGGCGCGTGTGCCCCAAACGGTGGGAAACCAAACACTTAGAGCGGTGGTCTGAGGCTGGGAATCGGCGGAGGTCGCTTGTCAGTCCACGTTGCCCTGAAATCTTCATTCAAGTTTTTCTGCAATCCTTCCTTCTCAGCCATCAGAGACAGATCAAAGCTAGGTGTAAAGCTCTTAATTCCTTCAAGAAATCCCCACAGATGGCGCCAAAATGATGGGTCTCCTCTCAGATCCGGAGTGAACCAATCAAAAACCGTCCAGATCTGGAATGAACCGACGGGAATGAGCTCAGATCTGACTCGATAGCCTCCAAACCTCTGCTGAACCGTGAGAACACCTGCAAGAACTCAACGCCAGAGGGGTTTCCGGCGTAGAGCCTCCGACGCTCAAGTCAGTGTGTGAAAGAGATGAAGAGAGCTGCTCTGAGAGAGCAGCAGCAGTAATAGAGAAGAATGTAGAATGAATAGGAGTTAGGGTTTTGGGGTTACCTCAGCTCTTTTATATAGAAGTAAAACATCTACCTGAAGTCCCCAAAATGCCCTGGCCGACTTACTGGAAATGTCCAAAATACCCTGGTCGGTTCACATTCTGTCCACCTCCTAGTCAGCATCTAGATTCTTCTTTATCCTTTAATAGCTTCCCTCTGATATGTTGAAGTGTATTGGAGTCGTCAGGGATCCATGAACCCTGAGACTACTTCAGTTGACTTCGAGATATCCTTGTATTCGAGCCGGCTGGGTCATTCCCCAATCGTTAGTAGATCCTAATACACTTATTCATCCTTCCAGATGGAATCGACTTAGGCTAGTCGACATGGTGGAAGTCGACTAAGAAAAGCATCCGGACCTTCGACCGAATGTATTATCACGAGGAGATATGTGGGTGGAGTCGACTTCGGGTGAGTCGACTCGACAATGTCCGAGCCGGGACAACATAAACCGCTCTATGATAGTATGGTTATATCAGATGTCTTCCCAAGTCTGCCTCCTGAAGGAAGCTGTGAAGCAGATAGACTGTGAATCCATCGCTCTGGCCCCGCCTCTAACATTTTTCGAGGTCCAAGTCCAGTACTTTGAGGAGATGGGCAGAGCATGGATATATCAACGGCATTCAACCTCTACTGGCTGTTCCAGCGGCTCGACGTCGGGTCCTCTCCCTTGAAGATTTTTGGGCCATCCTTCATGAGAAGGC